>BQKZ01000732.1:127082-142179 GCA_036244855.1 Temnopleurus reevesii
GGGGGGGGGGGTTGGGGGTGGGGGGCGTTCCGAAATATAATTTATGAAAAATAAATCAGAGATTTCTAGTGCTTTAATGTTTAATTTTACTATGATTTTGAATGAATCAAAATGAATTTCAAATAAAAGTTCCATATAAAGGATTTATTACCAAAATTATTAAGCTTGATAAATTTTATATATTGTATGCGGGTTTATTTCTTTCAATGTAACCATTTCGAATATGAACAGAAATTAACAAACAATAAACATTCCGGCATGCCAAACATGTCAAATAGATTGTTCACAGGTGGCCGGGCACCATAATGTCCCAAGCCAACTACACAGTGGTCAAAATTTAACTTACAGAACCCAAATAGAGGAATTACTTTACAACATTTTTAATTGTATTTCTAAGCAATGTTCTAACTCAAGTTTAAGAAATCCTAACATCAAATATGCAGCATTTCGAAGCTATGTCCAGCACCAATAAACTCTCATTATTCATCATTACAATGGTCACCATGGCATTACCTGCAGTATATAGTGTAGATGAAAAAAAATTATGCACGCACATTAAGAGGCTCAACCAACCTTAAATTTTGAATAATCCCACCTACGTACTGTCATGCAAAAAAAAATGCTTGTGCATATCATCATTCCGGTGCTCCTGAGGAAAAGTAACACACTAGAATTATCATAACATTTTTTTTAACAATCATAAGCTAAAATTTGCCACCCCCAGCTCTGCAAATGTTTGAATTTTTGTGCCCCTGAGGAGCTGTAAGCACAATCAAGAAACAAGTGAAAAGGTCATCAGCTCAAAATTTTCGCTATTTCTACGAAGGATTTTGTCCTTAGTTTTAGTTAGTTAAACTCGTATTACGCTGAACAGGGGGTTTCGAGCCTCCAATTAAAGCCCGGCATCTAACCACGGTGCTTGCATGAAAATGAGACCCATCTACTCTCTACTGACTTCATGAAGAAAACTTGAAGAGTACCCCCACTCAGGAAGATTTAACAAATAATGCTGAGTGTGCGTGTTTTCTTAATTCATTATGATTTTTTTGGCACACTAGGTGCTGCCCACAGAAATGTTCCAATTTCTGTGGTGCTGCCGCAGCCCTTGCCACTCCCCTCCCAGTTCTCCCTTCGTCTCGCCACCCACACCCGCCTCCCCCTCTACTGATCTCTTCCACCCCTCCCCCCTCCTCCGACCCACACCGCCCCCCTAATCTCTACTGACCTCGNGCGTTTACAGCTTCCACTGCGGACAACACTCCCCCAGATATCACCGGCTGCCCTAGCAACATCAACGCTTTAGTCAACGCAGGAGTGACAGGCACCGCAGTCACCTGGACGCCACCCACGGCTACCGACCTGGTGTCTGCTGTCACCTTCACCACCACGAACACACCAGGAAGTATCTTCAACCTGGGAACCACGACGGTCACGTATACCTTCACTGACGCTGCTGGAAACGATGCCTTCTGTATTTTCGATGTTACCGTTGGTAAGATCAATCTACCTGGCTGCTTCTCCACAGATCTTTGTTCTTTCTGGGTTGTTTCACCAAGAAAAGAAAGACTCTAAGAGCGACTGGTTCTTGCACCAACTACGCTTAATATCATGTATATCAATTGCAGGAACGGATAAAAGTCATTCTACAAGTCTTTAGTATCTTGGTGAAACCTCGCCCTGATTTCAAAAGTTTAATTTTAAGGAAACTTAAGGAGAGGCAAAATACATTGGGTTTAGGTTTTCTTCCAAAAATATTGTAATGAAATAATCTGAGAAGAAAAGGTTAAAAGGCTTTGTGGAATCTCTACAAGTCCTGATACTAACTTTAAACACTCTTTTGATTTGTATTAACCTCTACTTTTTTTTTTATTTTCAAAAGTGTTCCTGTTGATGAAAAATAACTGTTTTAATTTCTATAACTGACTTTAACTTGCACTTCTTCATGTATTACTCCATGTAAATTCTTTTGCACTTATATTCACTGTAATTGCACTGTTCTTTCTAAAATTCTAACAATATTCCTTTCCATTAGCTTCCGAGTTTGATAACACTCCTCCTGAAATATTCGACTGTCCAAGTGATATTATCGAGACCGTTCCCGAGGGTTCGTCCAGCTTACAGGTGACATGGAACGAACCAACCGCTGTCGATGCTGCTGGGGGGATGGTGACGGTAGATTCAACGGCCGCCTCGGGGGCTGTTTTCTCTATCGGTGTTACTCCTGTCACCTATACTTTCACTGATAATGAGGGCAACTTTGCCCAGTGCACTTTCAATGTAATTGTGTGTGAGTATGAGTGGTCTAACCCTTTTCTTGATTTTTATTGGATACAGTTTGGACTAAAACATGGCTACTATGACCAAATAAACTAAAGTCAAACCTGTCTACAGAGGCCACCCAAAGGGAAACATAGAAAGTGGCAATTGTAGACAGGTGGCCTCTATTGACAGGTTCTATAACATGTATTTTCATCTGGAGGGAATCAATTTAAGTGACCACTATAGACAGGTGGTCACTGTAGACAGTGGCCACTACAGACCGGTTTGACTGTATTAGGATATTAGACAAATGATTATATACCCAAGCTAGTCTCAAAATGAGCAATAATGTCAAGGATTTTTTTCCATATATGACATTTAAGTCAGACTTTGATATCATAAAAGATTGGACAAGGAGTAAAGAATAAAAAAAAATATGCCCTCAAACCAACAGCGCTGAAGTCTAATCATAATAGCAAGATATTTATGATAAAGTGTTAGTAGCAGTTCATATCTTTTTTGTGACTGACATCAAAGTGCACAAAACTATGATGCATAAGGTCTATAATTGTTTTCAATAGAATTAGGTGCATAATAAAAGATTTTAGATGTAATGTAAAATTTTAGGCACAATGTAAAATTTTAGGCATAGTGCAAAATTTTAGTCATAGAGCACAATTTTAGATTCTTTGTTCAGGTTAAGCGTAAATTTTCACCATTTATGGGATTAAGGAATGTCCTCTCAACAAATAATCGTAATTATCTTGACGGATTCATTTCATTATTCATCAGAAAATAGAGAAGGGAAAATAGTGCCATGTTAGAAATCAAGAAATTGTGAAATATGTAGATCATGTGGTGTTATAACTTTCTTCACTAATCCATCCTAAGCCTGTGTACCCGGTCATTTGTTGGCATTTTCTTCTGCAGGCTCGCCATGTATTTCTGTGGATACTTCTGATGATTTCTGTCTTTCCTAGATTTTATCTGACCAGTATAATGCCCCGGTCACTTAGGACCCCGGAAGCAACACGATTCACCCCGACTCTTTGTTAATTCACAGTACAACGAGTCGGGGTGAATTGTGTTGCTTCTGGGGTCCTATGTGACCGGGGCTTAACAGTCAAATTTCACTTTCATTGTTTTTTATGTTTCAAAGGTGTCTTCATTTTCTGTATTTATTAGTTTTGCCAACTTTGATAGATTGATGGAAAGTCTAGCTGCCTTCACTCTGTAATATTTATTAGATATAAAATTATTAAAATTTAATGTTTACCTATCAGGTGAGTAGCTTGGTGCTTTGTTCTCATCCTTTATCCAATCATTCTGTTCAGCTAGTTAGCACATTACATTCTGATTTCTCAGCCATAACAGGAGTCCGCATGTCTGGGAAAGGTGTTTTAGTGATGGATTTTACTTTTTTAGTAGCCACGGAGCTCATCCCGTTGCCACAACTTCTATTTTCAGTTTTCAAATTTTCATCAAAAATGGTCTCGTTCCTATAGTTTCCAGGAGCCACGGGTTGATAGATGCTATGCATGATCATTTAGACAACGTAGATCATCTAGCGACAGTGTCATCGGTCGATTCCACATTCAAATATCATCCTTAGAAAAATGATTGGATCATGTTGTTTACTAGTATGAACTGGCGTACACACATTGGATCTTTGCAGAGGCACATAAGAACCTGAAACAGTGAAAATTACATTATCATGTCACATCGATGAAATGCGTGTAATAGCTTCTGTCAATCATATTGTTGGAAGATGATAATAATAATGAGTGACTTTTATATAGCGCTTATGAGCTCTTCATGAGAATTCCCCAAGTGCTCTACATTTGCAGTATTATTAACCTGGCTCTAGCACCTCATACAATGGACATGTGTCTGTACGCTGGTTTCTAAATTAAAATGACGGTTCATAAAACGGTTCATATTCGTACATCCAATGGGTGTGAAGTTTTAGCAGATTTTCACTATGCATGTATTACAGTGAATTTTAGATTGTTATCAATCTTACAAACCATATGCATTTGCATCGTTAGACACTATGCAATTTCAAGAAGGTTTCTTTTGATACTACAAAGCCATTCTCTTTCTTGCATTGTGTTGATTTAATGATATTTATACACCAGTGGAAATGAATATCCGAACATGACTAATGCGCCTACAATTCGACGACATGCTTGTCGAATTTGCCGAAGGCTAAAAAGTATTTATATTTGCCATACAGCATCCACTCCTATTCTTTGCACATGATGTATAATCCACAAAGTGCACGATCGTAGCTTTACAAGTATGAAGAGCCCCAACCTACTATCTATGGAGGCGTCGTGGTGTGGTGGTTCTGACTCTCGCCTTTCAACCCGAGAATCGTACGTTCGAATCCCACCTATGGCGTCAATTTCCTTCAGCAAGAAATTTATCCACATTGTGCTGCACTCAACCCTGGCGAGGTGAATGGGTACTGGTAGGAAGAAATTCCTTGAATGTAGTGAGCACCGATTGGTAGCCATGCTATAGCCGGGTAATAATGCACAGAGCGCAGAAACACTTAAGTTTGTAATAAGCGCTATATAAATGTTGTGCATTTTTATTATTATTATTTATTCTAATTATATCTCCTCCAGCAACCATCAATCCCGGCGACAACACCGCACCGGTCATCACCGGTTGCCCAAGCGATCTGATCCTCACCGACATCGGCCTCGACGGGACACAGGTCGCGACCTGGATCGAGCCCACAGCCACAGACGAGTCCGCTGTGACAATACAGAGGACCAATGCTCCAGGAGACAGCTTCCCTCTCGGAACCACGCCGGTCACCTACACCTTCACCGATACCAGTGGAAACTTTGACACCTGCTCCTTCAACGTCATAGTGACAGGTTTGTGACTTGGCGGAGCCGTAGAATTTTTTGTCTTCTTTGCCCTATTTCCATTCAATTCTATTGCACTGTGAGCAAAAGGGACAAAGGAAGCAAATTTTATTCAAGCATTCACAAAAGGTACACCAGCTAGATGCACACAATATAATTTTCCTTCCCTCTTATTCTTATGAGAAATGTCAAACAGGTGTTGCACCTGTTCATCATATGAACAGAGAGACTACTTTATTTTGTGTTCATGAAGCTCTTGTGAAGGCTTGAATGAAGTGTTTTCTTTGTCCAATTCAATCGTCCCTTCTGCTCCCAGGGAAAACAAGTAAATGTCACCGATTGATTTCCATCAATCGAAGTATGTGCTTAGGAAATTTTTATTATTAGGAGTGCTTTACTAAGTGTAGAGCAGTTTTATACGTACCTGTATTTGTTTATTTTACTTGTAAATTACATATTGTCGCCGGGGATTTTGCGGGATTACATTTGGTTTTGTTACTTGTTATATTAGGGATCATTTATTCCAATAGTCTGCTTTGAGAGAGATATGAAAAAAAAATGATCTCCTTTCTGTATGTATGTTAATTTTGTGTAGTAAAATACTACTGTGGTTTATGGGAACTCTCCAATGAAATGTTAAAACACTAATAAATTTATGATATAGAAATGTAAATTTTATGGTCCCAGTCCTTTGTGTTCATTTGTTTAACCAGTTTTCTGGTATAAATATAAGATTTTCATGCTCCGAAGTACATTGTTATAACATAGTTTCAATGTATTTTGTAGATAGGTTAAATTTTTAGAATATACAGAGATGCCAACCGGTTGAAACTATGGATGAGACAAAATCAAAATGTGAATCACAAATCAGCCGAACAATGATAAGAGAAAATCTGTTGAAAATCCAATGCTACCAGCCAATAAATCGGCTTGCTAATAGATTCAAATTTACGCACGTTTATTCGACCATGGTTACGTGGTATTTCTAAGACCGTTTAGTAACATGGTAGTAATGTGGTATTTCTAAGACTGGTTAGTAACAATTGAACTACAAAATATTTACTTGGAATCCAGTTTGTATTTACTTATTGCTCTGCCGGGTAAGCCTCGGGCAAGCTTTTGGATCCTCAAGAACAGCTGTTTGTATAAAGAATGCATGAAATATTAGTAAACCCACCTATTTTACTTGTGATTAAACTAAAGCTATGAATTCATTTGAAAATCCACCTCGTGCATATTCCGGAACGGTAGGCATCTCTCGAATATATATTCAGATGTGCATGCACACTAACATTACCCTTCATGATAACACATTTAATTTCTAGATTTTGTTTTCCTTTGTGCCTTCTGACTTTCGCATCTCTTTAAATTTGTACCTTCCTCAAATGAAACTAAACTTTGAAAAACTATTTGTTCATTTTTTTTCCATACCCTGTTTTATAGTTGTTACACCGTGCGACAGTAACCCTTGTGCGGACGATGAACAATGCTTCTACAGTGCAGATACTTTCCTCTGTATTCCTCAAGGTGCGCTTTGGACTTCAAATACAAAATATTGAAAATTACAAGCAAAATTTGGCTCTTTTAGGGCTTTTTTTTCGATTTTGAATGCTTCAAATGCAGTCTAAATTGCAGTGTGTTTTAGGTGTGGATGCAGTGTCGTTCAAATTGCCTGTTAGCCTAGTTTTTTTTTTAATTTTGCTTTCCGGTTTTCTGTGAAGTATTAAAATGTCCTTTTTTATATTTTTCCCTTTTTTCCTTATTTTCAAACTTATCGGTGATATGTTAATTTGTGGTCTTTTGAATATCCACCCTCCAAAACAGTTTAAGGTATTTAATTGCTTGAGCTGATCAAATAAAACAGGCAGATGGCATTTTGAAATACAATGTTTGCATGATCTTTAGAACAATTCTTTGTGTTAAGTGCTTCAGATATGATAATGGATAGGTTGTTTGATTGCTTGAAAATGAATTTGATTCAAGACTGCATTTTCTATCTACTTCATTTGTTTGACGTGTTTAGTATATTCATCAAAAACCCTTCCCTTTGCCTGTTACGTTTATCCTTTTAATTTTTCTTCAATGTCCTCCTTCTTTCAATGACTCCAAACCCTTTCTTCTGTCTGTATAATTTAGTTCTCCCTTTCCATGCGGTTATCTTCCTCTTTCATCTGTGTTATATATAAATTGTCATATAATCAGAACTACCCATTTGGAGGGAATATAATTTTTTAACAAATTCTGTTGTACAAAAAAAGTCCATTGCAAAAGTTTAGCCAATATATATAGCACCATGATCTGAAGCATGCAACACTTAGGCCCATTTTGTTGCCAATTAGGTGAACTTTATCTTAAATTTACTTCCACACAAACACACTGCAATGACAACTGTATGCAAAATTGGATTTGAAATTATTTGCTTTGGACACTTGGAAGTCGATTGTTTTATGCTCCCTTTGAAAATGCTATGAGGCCATGTAATGCAAGTATAAAAAGATCTTGAAAAAATCAATTTCTTTTTATAATTCATTAAACATTCAATTACAGATATCTGTGTATGATAGTCCACATTTCTTAAAGTATATGTTGAATATTAAATCTTCACATAAAAAAAAACATGTACATGTACATTCCAGAAACGTTAAAACATTTATTGAATCAAAAGCATTTAAACTTTTGAAAAGATATTTTTAATATATTAATAAATGTAGGAAGAGATCAGAACTTTTCTTTTTGGTCTATTTCCCCAAGTTTATTTCCATTCATCTGTATGTTGTTCTGTGGCAAAATGTTTCCTTTATTCATTCCTTGTAATGTGGTTTTCTTTCGTTTCTTTTCATACTGCACACCTATGTGATTTTAAATGCTCCCCACTGTCAAAATGAAGTAGATAGAATGCAGATACATCTTCATTTATGTAGGATTGTAAAAATTAAAAAACATTTTTCAGGTTGTAGAATGTTTCATCCAGATGAGGCAGATACATTATTGAAGATTTTCAGTCACTTGCCAACATACATGTAGCTTCGTTGAATTCATTTGGAAAAAATAATTGTAAGTTCCTGAAATATGGAATACAACTCCTATTGGATTATTAAATTGCATTCGATAACAATTACTTTATAAGCTGACATTTTCGGGTTGGTATTATTTTCGCTAATTTCGCTGTTTTGGCCATGCAAATATTTCCACTCAGTATGATGCACATTCAGGTGTGTACAAACACTGTCAAAAGCGTGAAAATAACACGCCAATTTGTCAAACTGGGCCGAAATCGCGAAAATATCTGTACGCTAAAATATTGGCTCATACAGTATATTGAGTTCATGTTAAATATTCTGTGTTACTTGTTTCAAATATGCTTTCGATATCTTTACAATGTTCTGTAACAATATTTACAAGGTCGATGATTATAATCTGAATGATAAAGTTTTTTGGCCATTTAGATAAAGTGCAGTATGAGAATTAAAGAATATACTTTCATTACTTTTCTAGGAACTGTGACTGGAAGGAGACGTAGGGAAGCTGATGGCCTTTCCTTGATGAGTAAGTATACATTACCAATCAATTTTAATCTAATCAATGAGGTGTATGATAAATATATAGTAATCAGCTACATTTAGAACAAAAAAATCAGATCAGCTGACAAGCAAAAAAGGAAAAAATTAATAGACTAAATTTTTGCGGCAATTTGGCGCCCCCCCCCCCTTTCAGCAAATTTGCGCCCCCTATTTGGGGGCATTTTTGCATTTTTTGTCATTTTCTTAACTTCGTTTTTAGATTCTTGCGTATTGTATGAACAGTTTTATGAAACACTATCGTAGATTGGCTGGTAAATCAAAGTGGATAAGATTAAAGACCTCTCAAATTACCAATTTTCTGTTGATGAAATTTGATTATTTGAAATAAGTTTTTTGGTGAATTCCTTGGTTATTTCTTGATATGAAAGTCAAAAGTTTATTTTTCCCATCTGCCAACCAGATGGATTGGCTGGTAAGCCAAAGAGTGGAACACCTTTCAAATTAAGACTTTGCTCTTGGTTAGATGTGATTATTTTAAAAAAATCCTTTGCCTTAATCAAAAATCAAAGATTTAGGGAATGTTTCAGTGGTTGTGAACAAATATCACTGGGCAATTGCATTAATAATATGCATCATTCTTATTTTTTTTCCTGTAGATGAGTGCCCCTGTCTGAATGATGGTGCCTGCGAGCAGGATCACAATGAGAACTTCCGCTGCAGATGTCAGCCTGGCTTCTTTGGACCACTCTGCGAGAATGGTGAGGTTTTTGTGCGGCAATTCCAAATGGGCAGTGACAGAATTACAAGCCATTGTCCGCGAAAATTTTACCTGTTACAGCTCAATGACAGACTGTCAAAAACCAATCAGACTATTAAAATGTAGTATATTAAAAGCAAGTGCTGGCATATGCGAAGTAATTACGATTTATGTTGTCCACATGTAAGGCTCCAAGATGTGCAAAATGTCAGTCATGTATTTACCAGTTTGGGTCATTAAACAGTTCATAGAATTTGAAAATAATACCTAGCATATGTTATATTCTTCACATATTCAAAGCAAATTATACACACTGTGATGTATCAGAGCAAAATTAAAGGCACTTAACCACATATTTTTTCCGGCTTTTTCCGGTTGTGAAATTGCCGTTCTGAACAATTATCTGAAATATGCTTGCCTGCTCAAATTTTCTTGACTTAAACCTAATAATTTTTAAATTTGGTGATTTTACTTTGTTACAATACACAAGTTTTGGTTATGACAATATACTTCATGATTTTACAGAGGTTGTGATCCTGGATCCTTGCCAGCCCAACCCCTGCGGACAGAATGGAACATGCCGACACACCCCACGAGGAAGCACAATCTCCTTCGTCTGCGACTGTCCTAAGGGAAGAAGCGGCCGATTCTGCGAAATTGGTGAGAATATTAATGTAAAATTTGGTTCAGTGCACGTGGAAACTTAAGTGGTGTTTCACCAAGATAAGAAAGACTAAGAACAACTTTAAGATCGACTGGTGTCAGTTCTCGTGCTGACTGATAGAGGTAACCATATGCATATTACACATGTTAGGCTATTTACTTGATTAGCAGCTGTATAATATGTATTTTAGTGGTTAGTATTTATACATTGCCATTCAAAACCACATTTGGTGGCAGCGGTGGGATTCTGAATGTTCTCATTGAAATTTGAAGGATGCCAACTTGAGGATTATTAAGATTAAAATTAGAATGTAAATAGACATGCTACTGAACCAAACATGTTTTACTCATTGAAGAAATTGTGATCGCCGAAGGCTGTCCCCCAGGTGTTGACTGCGAAAGTACGACCTAGATTTACATAGAATCATTATTCATGACCAATAACGGTACTAGACCTGTTTCCTTGAAAGTCATTCAAATATATGCAGATTTTTTTGCAACTCGCTAGATAACTTGTATTCCTATTCATTAGCAACACTTGAATTATAATACTTGAAATCAAGTTTCATTCACTGTTTATTGCTTGTCTGACAAACCTTGGGCAACTTTTCAGGTTGTATAATCTTTCTATACGTATGCATGAAATGTCTATCGACTAATTAGAAATTTACTTTTCTAATATGAAATGTATTACCCCTTTGATTCCTAAATTATGCAATTTCCAAAGACTTTGTGTAGGGACTACCCATTTCCTGTAGTCAATGGATTAAATAGATGAAATATGAAGTATTTTATGATCATTTTTAAGCAAGTATAAGGTTATCTGTTATTTATTCATTTTTATCTATTTGTGTCTATTTTTGTAGTGGATATGAAGTCTTTCAGCGATGAGCAAACCACTAAGGAACTTCAGCAAATCATCAAGAATCAGACATGGATGTCCTGGGCTTTCTTGACCGGTTGCTTTGTTCTGGTCATCACCATCCTCGTCCTCCTCGTCGGCCTCGCCTGCACCATCCCTCGCTTCAGGAGGACGGCGTCGATACGAACCGGCAAGCCCGCCCTCGACGAGATAACCCTCGTCCAGTAGCGTGTACATTTAGCAATGGCCGACCGTAGAGTGTAATAATCTTTGACTTGCTGATGTGGAATCTGAGCTTGTGTCATGTTGATGCACAGCCTCCATTATCGATGCTCGTGATGAGAAATATACTTTGTTGTCCGTCATTCCAATTATATTGAATATATATAGTACTTCATTTTCATATATGTATATTTCTGTAGGTATGCAATGAATTGTATTAGGCTCTCTCTACCATAACAATATATTCACCACTTGTATATATACTGTATATATACAATGTTTTCTACATACAGGTGTGCTAGGTTTATGCTAATCGGGAGACGGTTATCTATTGTTTACAATATAAACTGAAATGATTCTAACTTTTGTAAAAATAAAAGTTTCTTTTCTCATATTTTGAGATCTTACTGTTTTACGACAGTAGTTCAAACAAGATGGTTAGCAATAGGTAGTGATGTCCATACTTTTTTGCGCATTGTTCTTTATTTTGTATTAAAAGCACCTTTTATAATTGATAATTATTTCCTGCATCTACTTCGTAACCAATCTTTGTTGTCTTTTCGATATTTTTGAGCAGCTTATGAAAGAATAATTTCTTTTGAATTTATTAGAATGATTCCAAGAATCAAATTATATACCTTGAGATTCTTAATGCTTTTAAAAATGAGTTTCCTAATCACAATGTTGATTTATATGCGTGTGATTTTTCTTTCCTATTGCACTATTGTTCATCTGAAGAATAAAAAAAGTGAATTTGAATGAACTTTAAAAATCATGTTTTTCGGCCTTTTGTCTTTTCCTTGTTAGATTTACATCATTGGAGCAAATGGTAAATCAATTTATTTCTCCGTTGTTAGATGCAGAGAAAGAGAAATGCACTCCCCAGTGTGAATTTGTCAATTTTCAAAGAGTAAACAATTTCCACTCTGAAAAGAGTGATGTCCACTGTTAGAATGAGAAAAGCATTTCAAGACATGAGATTCACTCCTTTTATGAGCGTGCTCATTTTCAGGTTTCATCATTTAACTCTTTTGACAGAGTTGAATAGAACAACTCCTTTTTTGAATGAAATACCATTTTTACTTACCTCTCAATTCATGAAAATGGCGAGTTCTATCCTCACTCCGATAAGAGTGAATTCTCATTTCTTTTAGAGTGACAAATTCACTTGGATGCATTTATTCTATGAAATGCCAAGTGCGCCGTGAATGGCTGCCGGGCTAAAGCCAGGGTAATAATAATGTAAAGCGCCTTGAGCACTCAGCAGAGTGGATACCTGCGCTATATAAATTGCATCTATTATTATTATTATTATTATTATTATTAGAGAAAAGAGATATGAAGAGAGCTGAAGGGAAAGCTAGAAGACTGAAAAAGTATGGATGGGAATTAGGGAGGGTCTAAGAGGGGGTAGAGGGGGGTAGATAGAAAGATGATGAAGAAAGAGACAGAAAGAGATGGGCCAAGGATAGAGAACATTACATTCATTGTGAGCGAAGGGACCAAGGCCTAGGACAAAGTAAACAACCTCCATTCAAACATTAACAATGGTGGATCGGCACAAAAGAAATTGTCATTCTTGCTCCATGGAAAAATGTTGAAAAAGAGTCGCACCTACGACTTTCTTCTGTGATATTGATGATATTGTCAGTTCTTGAATGAAGTTGTTTCATTCAGTCCTTTGTCGCTATCTGCTCACAGTGAGTTTGCTTGCACTACATAGAAAGACCTATGGGGACATGTAAGAGATAAGATATGAACACTTGCAAAAAATTGTATGGAAAATACATAAAAGTGTTTTCTGTACAGAAAAGGATGCAAAAGTTGAAAGTAGTGCTGTGAAAATATGTTCAGGCGAAGCAACAGGCGGGTTTACTTATATATTCAAATTTATGTGCTTAACGTGATTACGTGGTATTTCATAGACCGGTTGATAACACTAAGACTACAATAATTGGAATCCAGTTTGCATACATTACTTATTGCTATGTCGGGCAAGCCTCGAGCAAGTTTTCTGGTTGTCAAGAACAACCTTTGTGTTAGAGGTATGCATAAAATTTGCATCTATTAGTAAACCCGCCTATTCCATATCTGTCTGGCCCCTTCATGTAGAACCTTTCTTAAAAACATTTGTTTGCATCTGACTCATCGCTCTTTTATGATTATGACTTCATATAGTGAAGGAAAATAAGTAATTTGGATCCTGTGTACAAAGAGGTTGACCGATTTGTGGAATTGCCCAGCATAGAAATATGTACAGTGTTAGTTTGTGTCTGAAGGGTGTGTTCACAATACAATATGTAGATTTTGTATAACGATAATTTTTTGTGTGTATGTGTGTTTTGTGTGTGTGTGTGTGTGTGTGTTTTCCTGGGATATTTGTGTGCATACTTTTGTGCATGCATTTTGTGTCTAAAGGGTGTGATGTGGTACAATATGTATAGGTATTTGTAACAATTCTTTTTTTATATTGGTCTATGCGTGTGTGTGTGTGTGGATGTGTGAGGGATTTATAATTTTTGTGTGCTCATGTGTGTGTACTTTTGTGCGCGTATTTTGTGTGCACGAGTGTATAATGTAATTGTGTGTGCGCCTATGTGTGTGTGTGGGCACATGTGTGTGCGTGTGTGTATGTGTGGGTGCGTGTATGTGTGGGTGTTCACTTTCTGTGAGTGCGTGTGTGCTGTGTGGATGGGTGTATGTTGGTCTGTGTGGTGTGCTTGGATGTTTGTATGAAAGAGAAAGAGAGAAGGAGAGGTATTTGCGACGAATAAAACGCTTGCAAACTATTTCTGCAAATGGATTTGTACCTCTTATCATATCTAGAGAAGATGTGAACCAATTCACATCCGTTACAACCATTTACGGGTATTTCGTCTGTGTTTTCACTAAGTGACAGGAGCCAAAGGATATTGTTGCATGAAGACACGGAAATTCCTACATAGTGCCAATTTAATGGAGATCCTATCGAACAATGCACGTTTCAATGGATAAAAAGACCCTCTGGCTCCCGTCACTTCGTGAAAATGCGGATGATTTAATGCATCGCGAGTCGATCCTAGGTGCCGGTCACATAGGGCCCCCGGAAGCAATACGATTCAACACGACTCTTCGTTTGGAGGCAGTTAACTGTAAATTAACAAAGAGTCGTGTTGAGTCGTGTTGCTTCTGGGGTCCTATGTGACCAGGACCTTACTTTTGTTATTAAAAAAATCACGGGTGTAGATGACGGTCGAACCTTTTCTCAAAGACGCTTGGTCAATTCATTTTCCACCTAAATAAGATCATTCTCCTCTCCCCGAACCCTACACATTTGTATTTTTCAGTGTGGTTTTAGTTGGAGGCCAAAAAGAAGACTCACATTTTTGTTTCCATGTCGCTTATTAAGGAGGGGGGGGGCAGTGGTGTAAACGAGAAAGACAGGGAGAGAGAGTGTGTGTGTGTGTGTGTGTGTGTGTGTGTGTGTTTGTTTGTTTCAGAGTGTTTGTGTGCGTGTGTGTGAGAGAGAGAGAGAGAGATAGAGAGAGAGAGAGAGAGAGAGAAGAAAAAAAGAGAGATGGGAGAACGGGGAACGGGGAGGAAAGAGTGGGGAGACGGTGAGGGGGAGTGGGGTAGGAAAAACGAGTGGGAGGTTTCATATATGAGATTTTAAAGAATATAGACTCAAAGGCCATTAAATTTCATATAAGGATGCTTTCTTCTAACATTTTCTGTGATGCCTCCCTTTAGCGTGCTAATCGTCTTCTGCATAGGCCTACCTATCCTTTAAACATGCCCTTGAACTAAACTAAACTAAACTGAACTTAACTCCGCAAGGTGGTATATATTTTATAAAAACAAAAAACATGCGGCTGATTTCATAATATAGGCACCCGCTAATTAAATGCTATATTTCCAAATTTGTTTTTTTGAAGTGACATGTTTTTTTTTG
>BQKZ01000732.1:143440-170490 GCA_036244855.1 Temnopleurus reevesii
CCACCCCCCTCCCCCTCCCCCCATCGCAAGCAAGCAGTGGGCGGAGTCTATGGAGTATGGTAGACACTCTGCATTGACAACATTATTACAAGGTAAGCGTTAATCTGGTACAATGCTGGGATAAAATGTATGCGGGTGATCACTTTTTCTTCAGTAATAAATTCCTAATTTCTAGTACCAATGCCGAGTGCTTATTTCGTTGGGACAGATTGAAAAAAAGACTGTTTGAAAAATACGCGAAAGGGCAGTGCAGTCCCACCCGCTAGCTTTTATGTATTGTTCTGCGTCCATATTTTGCGCAAGCCCATCCAAGCCCAAGGCAGCCATAGACATACTTCTTCCATTGGCATTGCCAGCAGTCGTATCACGCACAAATGCATTAAAAAATGCATGTGATTACAGGTTTCATGTATTTTTCAATCCTAGATAAATTTTCATCAATGTTTTTTTTTAATTGAATGATTCTGTTTCAAACTCCTTTTGAATTTGAACCTATGACTGTGACTTTGTGACTGTGTGTGCAATTTTAGCACCATTAAGCGTCATTAGTTGGTATTTGGCCTGGCCCTGGGAAAAATGGCTAAATTTAGGGGTTGTCATTATATTTCCCTTTACTTAGTTTTAGAACTAATTGTACTATCTGCTAAATTTTTATCAGTACTCATTCCATACAATCAATGTCAATGTATTAAACTAGTGATTGAAATTCACATAGAACTGTAAAGTAAATTGTTGAATATATTTCCTCAATGTTTAAAAGTGTTAATAAAAGATGAAAAGTAAAATGAGTCCATGGTACATTAAAATGTACAACACAATACCACTGTTAATGGCTCTAAATGGTTGCATGCTGACAAGTATAGATGCTTGTACTTTCCTCCCCAGAACTATTTTCCTCTCCAGAATTCTGAATTTATGATTATCTCGCCTTGGTACATTTTTCAATGTACTAAAATAGAACGTAGATGCAGAATCTACAATAAAACTGGTATGCTCAGTTTCTGAGGGAACTTCCAAACGATAAATCTGGCTCTTTTTATTCTTCCTTAATCTGCAAGAAACGATATAGGCCTACATGTAGTTTGGAGTCAATGATAGTTCTGTCATGTTGATTTACAATGACTAACATAAAATTGTGAACAGCCAGTATACAAAACAACCCTCATCCTTCTTTCAGGCATATTTTCAATGACCATCGGAAAATTTTGAACAATCAGTAACAAAACTAAACAACCTCACCCCATCCTTCTTTCATTGCAATCATCATGGGAAAATTTGAACAAACTTAAACAAAACAGTTCCTCTTCCCCCAATCCACAAAAAAAAATAAAAGAAAATCACCATTATGACCATGGTACAGCCTAACAGCCATTTACATTCATGATGTGAGGACTGATTGATAGAAGATAGATAGGGAGTGTGACACCTGTAGGCATATTTCATTTACCTTGAAAATCAATAAAAATGCGTATAGATTTACAAAAGTAAAAAATTACCTCAATGAGTATGTTTTACTTTTCACTTAAAAAAAATGAGAGTTGGCATTCCTATAGTTTGTTGTCATCCTACACTCTACTTCCCATACCTCATGTACCCTTTTATTTTTGCGACATAACAATATCATTCAGTTAGCTGTCCTCTAGAGTCTTGTGTTGTTTCATAGTCCATAATTTTCATTTTTTCCAAAATTATGTTTGTCAATAACTTACTCTGTTTCCTGTTCATTGCTTATGAATACAAAATCGTATTTGCTTTTGTTTGTTGCTTTTTCCCCTAGTATTTGAAGCACTCCAAGAAAGTCACCTGAGGCAAATGCTGAGTAACTCAATGCAAGATGTTTGGTCAGTTCAAAGAGAAGATACATTCGGTCCAGCTGGATTTGAATGCTGGGTAAGTGATCTTTTTAAAGACTTGGTCTGTCCAAGAAAAATTATGTGTTTATGAAAAAGCAGAAAAAAACAGAAGAACAGATTAAAAAAAGTTTGAAGCAAATCGGACGATAAATCAGAAAGATATGAACATTATATTGGCAACTTCGAGTCACGTGGTATGATGTTTATCATGCACTTATCTGCAAGTAGTTTATTATATCATACTGTTTGAAAACCTCCCTTTTCACTGTCTATCACAAAAAGAAAAGCATTTCTTCATCAATATATACATGGATACAGATACATTGATTGATGCAACCTTTTGAAGATAACACATTTATGGATTAAATCGGATTCTTGAAAAATAATTTATGATAAGTTTATTGACAGGAAGTGCATGACATATGTCATGACACGTGACAAATTTTCTTTCATTGTCGGTGTCAAGAATTGAGTCATAGCATAATTCTATTTGCGATCCCATGAGATCAATGATAAAAAAGAAGAAGAAAATCATGTCTTTAGTCTCAAACTATGGAAGTGACGGAACTTTAAAAATTAGAAAAATCAGATAAGATATTAACTAAAAATGATTTTTTCTTTGTCAAAATCAGTGATATTATTCAGCTAATATGTGGCATGGTTAGCTCCTGCCCACCTTTTCTATGACTAATGGAACTTAGGAACTCTGAAGCACAGGAAGAAATATATTGGGAAAGATACATATTATTGAAACTGACAAATCAGACATATTTGTGCAGAAGTTTGAATTGCTCATCATTAATTACCAGATGAACACCATAGACAGCTATCGAATTTAACAAGCTTTGCCTTAATATGAGAACAAATCATTACCATTGATACCACTTTTCTTGACAGGTTGAAGTCACTTAGTGAGAAAGCCAGAGAGGTTGGACGTTCAAAGAAGTAAGTTATTCATATTCAAGATTTGCAATTACTGTAACAGTTGAAATTTTTGCTTGGGTTTTATTTTCGCTAATTTTGCGAGCATGATAATGCCCATAGACTTGTGTATAAAAATATTTCAAAATGTGAAAATGTCAACCCGGTATTGTGAAGTCATGTCTTAAATTCAGTTAATGCGCTAAAAATGTTCCTATTTTGTTATGATATTTTAGAGCATACAGAATAGCATTCTTTTTAGTTTGTAATACAGCGCCCCTGGATTACATACAATGTGACAATAAGTGCATGCAAATAGGCATTTGACATGCATTTTTGAGGGGTTCCATGCATTTATGAGGGATGCATTCAT
Organism: Temnopleurus reevesii; assembly: GCA_036244855.1. Lineage (NCBI taxonomy): Eukaryota > Metazoa > Echinodermata > Echinoidea > Temnopleuroida > Temnopleuridae > Temnopleurus > Temnopleurus reevesii. The sequence continues at coordinate 146,588 of BQKZ01000732.1, forward strand.
ATGCATCAGATATGCATTTGTCAGTTCATGTAATACCCACTGTATCACATGAAACCCTCTTTCTTTATTTTTGATAAAATTCTATAATGATTATTTTCTGTTTACATAGATTACCTGGTGAATTGCATGTTCTTGACAGCAAAACAGCTGAGTAAGTATATTGAACGTAATATTTCATTTATTTTGTCAAATTGTATTATCTTGGCCCGTAAAATAAAGGTTTGCGATACATTGGTAATTTGATAGAGTACTTCTAATTTGTTATTGACCAGTTTTTGGACAAAATGTGCATGTAACAAATATCTTGATTGGTCTATTTGTAGTAGCAATTATTCTCAAACTTTTAAAAGCCTCTGGGCTCCCTTTATCCAGATGAAATCTATGTATGACTTGTTATAATATTCTCAAATAATTACCAAGTAAACAAACATTCCATGGAAGCATTATCAAAATTCCTTTGAAAACCTCCATTTATATATGATTTCCAACATTGTTGAAATACATTTACATGTAGATGAAATTTAATTAAGATACATCAAACTAGGTAAGCTGATTATTAAGCATAGAGTATCCCATATCTGGCGTCCTTTATCAAGATGAGAGCTGATTCAAATGTTTCTAATTAAGAGGTGGTGAATTTTAGAGTGATATGTGACACTTCAATTTTGGGAGTAGAAAATTTATGAAGATGAACTTTTTATCTTTTTAGCTGTGGATATACAGATATCTTTTTAGCTGTTGCTATGCATCTATATCTAAATTTAAATGAGTGCCATCTCAGAATTATAATTAGTAAAAATAAGTATACCTTTAAATTGCAATTATTACTTTGTGTACACACACAAAAAGGACTGTCTCAATAAACAACATGGGATTCGTCTTTTGAAAGTGAAAATTTAATTATCCACAGGTGACTATTGTTGCTTTTAGAAACACAGTAACTTTTCAAGATTTCCAGAATGTATCTTATTTGATTTATTGTGTCACAATGATTTCAATATTTTTTCCTTCAGCCTTTCAGCTTTGAAACCAGAATGCATAGATGCAGGAGATGAAATCCTCAATAGGTAGGTTAGCCATAAATGATAATTATTATCAAAATTATTATAATATTTAAGAATACAAACTGGAAAATGCTGATAACACCCATTGTCAAGGATGAATAGATATATATTTAACGTTTCTGTAACTTAGATTTACCTTTTAAGTTGATGAAAATTTCAAAGGGCAAAATATCACAATGTTGTTACTCATCAGTTTCAACTTTAAATCAAATCAAATCAAATCATTTTATTTTTCAGTTCTTTTGAAAATTCAGATATATACAGTCATAAATGATAATGGTAATATGACAAAAGGAGTGAAAAATAGAGGCCAAGCAAAGAAGCGAGGCTTGTTTAGAAGGCTGGCCCCTAATAATTACATTATCTTAGGTTATTGCTTGAAAATACATTGATTGATTTTAAATGACAAATTGTTGAAATTGCATTTGTTTAGTCTGGTGTCAAGTTAAAAACTAATGATGTGAATATAGGCTGGTAGTGATTTTAACCATCCAAAGAATTTATCATGACCAAACATTGGATTTAGGCATGAAGTTAAGATAGAGAACTGCTTCATTTGGTCAATCTCGAAAAATTGCTTGACTTTGCGCAAAACTTGTCTCATCTTTTTTCAAATGCATTTATCCTAGCCGTGAAGTCCTGTATGCTCTAGGACGGTGTTGTTCAAAATCAACTGCAAATCAACTGCAACTTTGGAAAGTGTAATGCGCCTTTTCCTTCGCGCTTGGCATGCACATTTAATTAGACGCACATGAAACAATGATTTTGATTGGCGCGTTCCGATCAACTGCAAGTCGCGATCAATTGCAACTTTTGAACAACACCCCCTAGGACTATGAAATATAAGAAAAAATTGGACAATATTTTACATCTTTTTAAAAAAATTAAATTCTCTTTTCTAGGTTTCAACAGATGTGGACACAGCTTCACATCAATATTGAGTTCTCAGCGGACAAAGCTTCGGTAAGGACAAGTTATACATAATCATTAACAATTTCACACATTATTAATATTGCAAGTATGTTTAGCAATATCCAGTGTTGAATGTTCTCGTCATCTCTTATTTCGTTGTATTATTTGACAAAGGGAAGCGAACAGATACCTGCAGATATTCTGTAGCAATTTTGAAAATATGTATTTTGTCTCTTGTTTGCTCTTTGTTAAGGCAACCCTACACAAGTTATGCTTTTAGGGTTTTCGCCTCCTTTTAATTTTTCACTAGGTTATCTTGTATTTTCTTATGTTTATTATGTCTTTTGAAAAAGGAAATAAATTAAAAGGTATGAATAATGAGTACTAGATCTTGATATTTGAGTTGGCTGCTTGTACTTTATTCAAGTATATTATACCTGAAGGTACAAGTTGTCATGATGGCTGTATCAAGCATTATGGACACAGTGTTTGGATTCAAAATTTATTCCCATGCTTATTAACAAGTCAGATGTAGATTATCATTTCTTCAGCCAGCATGTTATATACCATTCATGCCTTACATTTCTTCAGGATGTTATTCTTGTGGCAGAGTAGACATCAAAACTTGGAAGTATGGCTAGTACTTTTAGTTTTTGTTGTGATGAGTTTGCCGCACTTCATTTTACTCCTCAAAATCTGAAAAATTTGAACCAGGTATAACAGACATTCAAGAAAAAGAAATGCAAGGGATGAACATATCTAGACTAGATTTCAGGACCATTTTGATTAATATTTTTGTATTACTTAAACAGAAATCTGACAAAGTCATCATGGAGATGGCAGAACAGCATGAGAAAGAGGTCAATTCTTGGAAGCAGTTTCAGGCCAGGCTACAAGAAGTACCAGACATGGTGACACAAATACAGAACCTGGCAGTCACTTTAGGTAAGTTTTGTTCCGTCTTTCTGCTGAATGTATGCCAATGGGATTATTTGAGTGCTAAAAGTCCATGGGTTGTATGGGGTTGAGGGCATAAAAATGGGGGTGGGGTGGGCAACAGAAATTTAACAAAATCATCGTGGAGATGGCAGAACAACACGAAAAAGAGGTTAATTCTTGGAAGCAGTTTCAGGCAAGACTGCAAGAAGTCCCAGACATGGTAACACAGGTACAGAACCTGGCAGTCACTTTAGGTAAATTTTGTTCCGTCTTTCTGCTGAATATATGCCAAAGGGATTATTTGAGTGCTAAAAGTCCATGGGTTGTGTGGGGGTTGAGGGCATACAAATGGGGGGTGGGATGGGCAACAGAAATTTGAAAAAATCATAGTGGAGATGGCGGAGCAACATGATAAAGAGGTAAATTCTTGGAAGCAGTTTCAGGCCAGGCTACAAGAAGTACCAGATATGGTAGAACAGATACAGAATCTGGCAGTCACTTTAGGTAAGTTATATTCTTAACTCTTTGTTTGCTTCTGTAGACTCCAGTCACCCATGCAGACTCGCTTCATCGACATGCTGAGCACACAATACTTCATACTACCCGAATTATCTAGCAGTATAGGGTTACATAATGTAGCATGCTAAGAGTTAATTTTCAGATAAATGTATGCCAATAGAGTTATTTTTAGAGCCCAAGTTTATTATTTTGGTAGGATAAGTCCATGTGTTGTGTGTTGTGGGTTAGGGTATTAAAAGGGAGATTGAAGCACATAAATTAAATAAATTTCAGCAGGGAAATTGCAGAACAATATGAGAAAGAGGTTAATTCTTGGAAGCAATTCAAGGCCATACTACAAGAGGTACCAGACATGGTTACACAGATACAAATCCTAGCAGTCACTTTAGGTTAGTTTTACTTGGTTTTCTGATACCAAGGGGGGTATTTTGGGAGCATGAATTCATGGAATGGCGGTGAGGGCATTAAAAGGGGGATTGGGGCACAGCCGTTGAATAAATTCATCATGGAGATGGTAGAACAACGTGGTAACACAGATACAGAACCTGTTGGTTACTGTAGGTTTAGTCTTGTGATTAATTCGGTGAATATATGCCAATAGGGTTATTTTTGTAGCACAAGTCCATTTGTTGAGGAAAGGCATTATAAAACCTAATTCCATGGACAGGAGTGAGAGTATAATGGGAATGGAAATGACTAAATCAAGATGGAGATGGCGGAACAACGTGGCAAAGAAATCCAATCTTGGAAGCACTTCCAGACTTTGTAAAACAGATACAGAACCCACCTGTAATTTTGGGATAGTTTGTGATTAATTCTGTTGAATGTATGCTAGTGGATTTTTTTGTATTATTATTGTTAATTTTATTTATATCGTAAATCTGATTTGTTTCCGTTTTTTTTTTTGGCTGCTATTTGAATGTATTTCTATCAAATAAACTATATTCAATTCTTTCAAAAATATGCTTTGTCCAAAAAATTGTACTTCAATATCAAATTGCATGTTATGATTTCAGGGAAGCTGGAAGCCAACTTTGAGGAGATTGAGAGCATGCTGAAGAGCTTGGAGGATACTTGTGAGGAAGAGGAGTTGCTAGGCAACAAGAAGATACAGGTGGCAGAGCTCGTCAAATACAAGGAGCAAAAAACGTAAGTCAGTAACTTCTGTAAGACAATATTTTAGCGGACATGAATTTTAACAAATTCAGACCTGTTGACAGAATAGAGTGTTGTAATTTTAACCTTTTGAAAAATCTTTGTTCGCATTTTTTGGGGGATTCCAATGATTGAGGATTTTAGCAAATTCATGGAAGAAAAATTAGCAAAAATAAAGCGCTGTAAAAGTTTCAGCTTATACAATATTTTCTCGGTGTTCTGCAGGTCAGCTTCTTAATAATTCTTGATGATCAAAATTTCTTACATTTTTTCAGGAATTGTTGTATCAAGTATGAAAATAATGTATATAAAGAGCTTAGATAAGAAAAAATACCTTGTGACATTATGAATCTTATCACGGTGTTGTGGTGAACGGGGCGAAAATCAGTAGAGAATGTCATCAAGACGGGTTATTCTCTTTGAGCTGTGATATAAAGTAAACTTTATTAATTTCAATTTCCAAAATTCAAAGTGGAATTAAGAGCAAGTACTAATATTTATTTACTTTTTCTCTATTCTCCATCAAGGAAAGAAAGGCAACAGAGAAGAGGTAAGATATTTTCTCTAAATGATTGGGATTATTTTATTGTAAATTTACTGGGTGTTTGTATGTAATTGCCGTAAAGAACTTAGGTTTGGATCGATTACATGGACCATGTATATGGTTAGACGATATCCTCAGTAAAGAGAGCCAGGGAGATATTCAACTCCCGATATGTTTAGTGACTCCTTAGTGCACGAAAATGAAAATGCGATAATGTTAATTTCATGGAAAAGAGAGGGTTTTTTCATCTTTTTTTTTCGTCTCTTAACTACTTTATTCAGGCTTAACACTAATGAGTGCCAAAGCCAAGCCTATTTTGTATGTGTGAACATGTACACTGTACAAGGTTATTGTACAGGAAATTGAGTAGAAATTGTGATTTATAAAACTAGAAGTGAAACAAAAGTTGGCATCAGTTGTTATATTTGTATATAAAATTTTAGGTTACATACATTTTGGCATTGTAGGAGCAGTTTCATATTTGAGCATGTTTTATACATGTTTTGAACTGTATTTGTGTAAATTTTCAAATTTTGGTGACACCACCACAGAAAATTCAGCTCAAATAAAACTACTGCAAACTTTTAGTACCACTTTGCATCCACTATGTATAGTAATGTGTTACAAGTGTTATTATTGATACTCTTAGAAAATTTGATAAATCCCTAATAAGCTTAGATAAAACTACTGCAAAATGTTAGTACCATACTGCTTCTGCTTTTTAATAGGCGGGTTTACTAATAGATGCAAATTTTATGCATACCTCTAACACAAAGGTTATTCATGACAACTCGAAAGCTTGCCCGAGGCTTGCCTGACATAGCAACAAGTAATGTATGCAAACTGGATTCCAATTATTGTAGTCTTATTGAGATCAACCGGTCTATGGAATACCACGTTACTAAGTTAAACGCACATAAATTTGAATATATAAGTAAACCCGCCTTTTGAAGAAAATTTATTGAATTCTTACTTTTGATCCCCTATTTTGCAGGTCGCTTGATGGATGAATATAACCAGAAGTTCAAGAGAGTTGAGGACAAAGAAGATGCTAAGAAGAAAGAGAGACAGAAAGCCTTCCAAGAGGTCTTTGCCGCTGATATGGCTCACTATAAGACTCATGGGAAGGTATCAGGCACAGGTAATTCATCATGTTTTGTATACATGCCAGTCAGGAATAGTTAGTTAGAAATTAGAAAGCAAATATCCAACCAGCTCAACCAAATTTAATCTCAGTTTCCCAATTCCCTCGATCTCAAAATGTTTAAGCAAGCGAGGTTAACTGTTAAATGTATTGTGCAAAAATATACTGTTAAAGGCAATATTTTCACATGCATAAAATTTTGCAAAGTAACCAAATTTCAGACATATTCATAAAGTACAAGCTTGTTGTTATTTTCATGTTTTGAAAAAATTTTGCACACAGGTCTATGGGCATCATTCTGAGTTGGAATTTCTGTGCATTCATGGTCGCAAAGTTAGCGAAAATTTCAGTTTTTGCAATATGCTAGATGTGCTTCAATGCATTTTATGAAGCTATGACTTCTGTGTACTCAACCCTCACAGCCTTTGTCAGAGGCAACAATTCTGCTGGTTTTGGCAGATCTATGTTCACACAAATTTTCACAACATTTTACAAAAAATTCTCAAAAGCTCCTGCTCTTCAGTCGAGTTTTGAATTTCTCCTCCTTTGCTATTCATATTTTTTAATTCCTTTTTTATTTGTTTTCTTTTGTTCAACAGCCATTTAGATAAAAATGAATATGAATCAAGCAATGTCATCTGTAAACATAATTTATCACATATTCAAAAGTAATCCTGAGCTTCATAGATTGATTGGTGAATCTGCTAAGTAGTAGGCTTGGGATTGGGATCTCTGCTTAGTGATGCAGGCCCCTCAGTGCTGAAATCATTGACTTAGGTAAGGCTAAAAGTTTGAAGAAAGTCAGCCTTGCTTTTTTTGCATGCCCCTTCATTTCTATAACAAATACATTTCACTATTCAGATATTAAAAGAAATCATTGACATTTTTGTTTCTATCTTAAAACCATTATTTTACTTCAGTTTGTGAAAATATCATTGAAATTGAAAAATAAGTCATATCAAATCAAGAAAGTTAATATACTAGCTGTGTTTCTATGTATCACTTATGATAACATATTTTTATCCCCCTCAACCCCAGTGACACAGTCATCTCAGGAACTCGAGGACAGACTTGATGAGTTTGAGATCAACATTGGTAGGGATGACCAACAAGCTCTGGATGACTTCCTTGGACCTGACGATGATGAAGATGATGACGACGACGATGACGATGATGATGAGGATGACTTAGAGGACGACGATGATGATACGGATCATGATCAGAGAGTGGTTCAAAAAGGGGTTCCTTCTTCAACCGAAGAGACTGAAAAAAGTGATGCTGCAGAGCAAAAGCAGGAAGAAGACGATGACAAGAACGATGATGAAGAAGAAAATGAATCAGAACAAATAAGCCCTAAGGACGATAAACAGAGATTACATGGACAAAAGGAGGATGGAGAAAAACAGGGAGATGCAATGGAAGGAAAGAGTTCATCACAAGCAGATGACGTCGAGATGAAGGATGAAGTGAAACCTGAGAAAGATGAGGCCAGAGGGAATGATTCCAATGGTGGAAAAGGTAAGACAAATGACTAGAACGTAACCATAGGTATTCATATATAAAGTTTCGTGTTGAAGAAAGAAGTTTACCTTAAAAAGTTTAAAGGATGATCATTTTATTAGCATACTTTGAAATTTAAAAATATCCATTGTTTTAGGTGTCCTTTATGATGAATGATACGTGGCATTGTTCCTCTCAAGATGTAAATTGAATGTTTTCTATTTAATTTTTTTTGTACCCAATAATGGTTGGTCTGGAAACCACAGAGCAGTACAAACCAATGATTATTACTAACGGATTATACAAATATCATGCAAATTTTCTTGTTGAAACTAAACATGCATAACTTTCAATGACTAAGAAAACTGGCTTATTGCTCCATCATATCAATGTTGGAGTCTAGTGAATATTTCCATAGCTTTCATCAAATCTCAATGACTTTAATAAAAAAATAATTGGTAAAGTAATATTGGTATAGTAATTTTTTAATGTCTTGTATTTTGATTACAGGACCCAGCGATACACAGCAACTCAATGAAGGCAAATCTACCAAAGACCAACAAAGTTCCAAAGATGCAATCAATGATGAAGAGGACCATGATGAGGAGGATGATGAGGAGGATGACTTTGGAACACCAGATGAAGATGCAGATGAAACATCAAAATCATAGCAGTTGATAGGATCTTATTTGAAGCACCCACCTTCCTTTAATTGATTTCCAATGTACGATTTATACTCACATGCCTGTCTTGTTGGGACTTCATTTCAATAATCCACTTGATATTCATAATATCACTCATAATTCTGTTGTTAAAATATTGGATTTCCCATCTGTCAAACCTGTCTCACAGGGTTTTGTTCAAAATCAACTGCAAATCAGCTGCAACTTTGCAAATTGTAACGCGCATTTTCATTCGCACATGGTAAGCACATTTAACAAGATGGGCATGAAACAATGATTTTGATTGTCACATTCCGATCAAGTGCAACTTGCGATCAATTGCAACTTTTGAACAACACCTTCATAGTGGCTATCTGTCTGCAGTGGCCACCTAAACTGTCCCCCTCCAGAAGAAAACATATGTTATAGAAACCTGTATTATATATTCTACCTGTCTACAGTGGCAACTTTTTCATTTTCCCTTTGGGTGTCCACTATGTACAGGTTTGACTCTATCAAGTGGGAAAATATTAAATTGTACCTAACCTTAGCTGTCTGATCATACTGGATTTTAAAGGGTATCTGAGGCAAAAAATGATAACAATTTGCCAGTTGGTAATATATGTTAAACAGAATACCAAGAAACATCCCATGACATTAAAAAGGTGTTTAGTCTTCCAAATATTTAATCCTTAAAACTGACCGTTTCTCATAGATAATCAGAGGACTTCTGGTAAACAATGGGACAGGCACATGAACAAACACGCAAGCATAGCTAAAGGGCTCGCATGGAGTCTAATTCGGAAGTACGGAGCCTAATTCGATCCCAAACGAGCCAGTTCTTTGTTTTTAACTCCTTAACTAGTAGGTGCGTGGGAAACCTTTCTCATGTAAACCTTTGAAAGACCTCTTAATCATTCCGAGTTTGATGTTGGCTCTTTTTCTAGCATTAGCAGCTTTGATGCTAAAAGTTAGGTTCTGCTGAAACATGACTCCAAGATCTTTTTCCTCATTTACTGACTCAATTAGGAGCTTTCCATCTTCACCTTCCATCAAATATTTGTGACTTAGATTCTTCCTTCCATTGTTCATAGTTTTACATTTGGACTTATTCAAAGGTAGTTGCAACTCCTGACCATTTTGTAGCAGCATCAAGATCAGCCTGCAGCTCCTTTGAGTCTTGGTTAGTGCAAGTGGTTTGGTCCAATTTAGTGTAATCGTTGAACAGCCTCATCTCTGACTGAACTGATGGAGGAAGATCGTTTATGAAAAGAATGAATGAAGTAGGGCCTAGGACACTTCCACTGGTAACCTCAGCACTGCTGGAAAGTGCATCATTGACCTTCACTCCCTGCGATCTGCCTGTCGGGTAGTCTCTCAGCCAGGCGAGAAGATGCCCTTCTAGGCCATATGCCTCGACCTTGCGAAGAAGATGCTGATAAAGAACAGTATCAAATGCCTTATGATAATCAAAATAAAGTCAACACTGCATTCTTGGTCATCATTATCAATCCAAACCTCCAACACTTCAAGACTTATGTCTTGTATTCTTCTTTCCATAGTTTATAGTTTTGCATTTGGACTTTTTGAATGGTATTGCCACTCTTAACCATTTTGTAACAGCATCAAGATCAGCCTGCAGCTGCTTTGAGTCTTGATGGGTACGAATAGATCGGTACAGTTTAGTGTCATTGGCGAACATCTTCATCTCTGATTGGAAGAAAAGGGGAAGATTGTTATGAAGAGAATGAATTAAGTAGGACCTATGACACTTCCTTGGGGATTCCACCGGTAACCTCAGCACTGCTGGAAAGTGCATTGTTGACCTTCACTCGCTGTGATCTGTCTGTCTGGTAGTCTCTCAGCCATCCGAGTAGGTGCCCTTTCTTGCCATATGCCTCAACCTTGCGAAGAAGACACTGATGAGGGAAATTATCAAATGCCTTATGATAATGAAGATGAATAGATTCAAAACTCAATCCATAGTCGTGATTATCAGTCCAAACCTCCAACACCTCAAGACTTATGTCTTGTATTCTTCTTTCCATAGTTCATATTTTTACATTTGGACTTGTTGAAAGGTAGTTGCCACTCCTCTGACAATTTTGTAGCAGCATCAAGATCAATCTGCAGCTGCCTGGAGTCTTGATCGGTGTGAGTAGTTTGGTACAGTTTAGTGTCATTGGCGAATGGTTTCATTTCTGATTGACCTGATGGAGGTAGATCGTTTATGAAGAGAATGAATAAAGTGGGACCAAGGACCCTTCTTTGGGGGATTCCACTGGTAACCTCAGCACTGCTGGAAAGTGCATTGTTGGCCTTCACTCGCTGCAATCTGCCTGTCAAATGGTTGAATTTTTGATAGCATATGATTTATGAATAAAGATCTAGAGTGAAAGTAAGATTTTTAGTAGGTCCTAGGACACTTTTTTAGGGGATTCCACTGGTAACCTCAGCACTGCTACAAAGTGCATTTTTGACCTTTACTCGCTGGGATCTGCCTGTCAGGTAATCTCTCAGCCAACCGAGTAGGTGCCCTTCCACGCTGTATGCCTCAACCTTGCGAAGAAGATGCTGATGAGGGACACTATCACATGCCTTACGATAATTGAGATGAATACAGTAAAAATTTTATACTAAATCATGATTATCAGTCCAAACGTCCATCACTTCAAGCAACTGGGATGCACATGTATGACCACTCTGAACAACATGCTGGTCATCACTTAACAGATTGTTATTCTCTATCTTTACCTTCATTTTACAAACAATTGATGTCAAACTGATCGAACTGTAGTTCACAGGATCATCCTTTTTTTTCCTTATTGTGTACTGGAATAACTATAGCTTGTTTCCTCTTTAAAATGACTTTACCTTCCTACAGAAGCTTGGTGAATATGATCTGCAATGATTGAGCAAGCTCAGTATGTGCCTCCTTCAATACTCTGCAATGGATACTATCTTGGCCTGCCACCTTGCTGATATCAACATTTTGTAGCAGGGTACGGTGTCAATGTCCCTAGTTGTAAAGACAATGTCAGAACTACACTAATCACATTGTGGTGCCATTTTAGGACTTATATCACAATTGCAAGTATAGTACATGCTTGCAAATACTTATTTAGAGCCTTTGCCTTCTCTACATCATCCTTTAGGAGAATTCCATCAAGTGAACACAAGTATGGAATTCCCGATCGTGACTTACATGTAGTTTGCATTTGCTTCCTCACATATCTCCAAAAACTTTTGTCATTAATCTTGCCTTCGTGATCATTTCGCAGCGCGAAAATTTCTGATAACCTTGCTCATTAACTTTTTTCTTTCAAGTTTACCGCAACTTTTAAGACCGTTTTCACGGAAATTGAACCTACCGTTACGATGTTGCGTAACATTTTATACACGCATGTCAGCCTCAAAACTGCTCAAAAACGTGATTTTGTGTACAAGTCAATGCAAATTGTGATTTTTCAATTAATTCACATAGAAATTCATATTTTTGCTTCCAGTGGCTAAAATCAATACATTTTAGCACAAATATGCTTAAAAAAATAATTGCAATAAATTTTGTTAAAAAAACAATAGAAAACAAAAGGTCGAAAAACAATGAAATACATAAGAAATTGAAAAAAAAAACAATATGAAACATAGGAAATTAAATTTGTCAGTGCAATTTTTTTATGCAGGATTGTTCGATGTGCTACCAGGAATACATATACCAATAGCTTTCTATCACCAGTATTTTGTGATTTAGAGCACAAAATGCATTTTTATGCCTCCGCCCACCGAAGGTGGTTGCCGGAGGCATTATATTTTCGGGTTGTCCGTCCGTCAGTCCGTCCCACTTTCTTTCGTTCTCGTTTATGCATAAATTAGCATAATTAATTATTTAAAAATAAACAGTGTATTTTTTCAAAAATCTGATGATGCAAATTGGTGGTTCACATGACACTCTACTTGCGTGCAAATTTTCGTGGCGATAGCGTGATCGACGGCCGCGAACAGAAGGGGGGGGGGGCCTTTTGAAGCATACTTCAGTTTTGTTTGTTGCACCAAATACACCAAGCAATACCAGGTTGGTTAATCTTACGAATATATTCCGAAATATAATCTCCATTGTCATCTTTATCCTCCATCCATGACCAGTTCCATTTGTTCTTGACGTTCACTTCCAATGCCTTGATATCATCCGTTATCTCTATTACTTTCGTACTCATCTTGGCTGTTTAATCATATCCAATGCAGTGGCAGAGAATCACAATCCAAAGAATCTGGTGATGATCATTAATATAATCTTGCAAACACAAAGGGAAATGATGAATCCAAAAGAAAATTATCCAGTTTGGCATTCGAATACAAACGGCTCGCCAGTACAACCATGCTCTTGTGACGTGCGAAATACGTTCGCATATGGGGCAAGCTGGAGTTAGCGCGGTGCTCAGCACAGTCTACACCGAAGCTCCCGGCGGGGATGGCAGGCAGTGACAGGTGGGCACACATTTGGAGCATGGTTTGATGAGGGTAGCGCGCACACATCCACTGTTCATCGCACATGTGCATATCGAATTTCGAATTTTATCATGAGGTATTGGAACATTGACTACGTAAATCTACCACAGGCTCAAAAGCATTGTCACTTGTGCTGACTTTGCGATGTCTCTTCAGGTGGGGCTCCTTCATTCTTCTGTGGCTTACTAATCCTGGTGGCTTCAAGTGGAGCTTCATTAGATTTGGAATGAACAGATCACTTTCCCTTTCTCCTCCCTCTCCTCGACGTCCTGTTTACGCTTCTTGAAAGTCTCTTTTATATTTGGTACTGTCCTGAGTGACAGTATTAGGCCCTCCTCTATCCATTGGAGAGAACTTGCAAAGAATTTCATCTCTGCAGACTTCAAATCTTCAAATTCATCATAATTATGCTGCACTCAACCCAGGTGAGATGAATTGGTACCTGGTAGGAATTTATTCCTTAAAAAGCTGATGCACCTAATAGCTTCACTGCTAAAGCAAGGGTAATAATGCTGCAATTATAGAGTGCTTAGGGACTTCTCACGAAGAGGTGATTCGCACTCTATAAAAATCTGTCTATTATCATTATTAATATCTTCCTTTCTGTTCACCTGGTTCGGATCTTTCGGACTCTGGAACTCCAAAGAATATGAGGTTGGAACTTCTTTTCTCCCGTTTGGCTAGCTCCTCCATCTTGTTGTTAAACCAGCAGATCAAGCTGCTCCCTCTCACTAATGACACTTGATTTACCGACAGTGAAAGATTCTCCAGCTGTTCATCCTGGCCTGCTCTGCACTGTTTCCATGAGTTAACCCACTGTATCTTGTAAAATATAAGCCAATATTTTCATGTGCAGATGTTTTTACGTTTTTGAACCATTTTGACATTTTAGCATTTTGTTATTTTTGCGTTTGTGACAGTGCTTGTATGCATATGAATGTGCATCGTACTGAGCGGAAATTTTCGCAAGGTTCAGATCGCGAATCTCGAAAATAAAATCTCAAACTTTCAGCTTTTACAATTGTTCAGTATTTTGGACCGAGGTGAGTGATGTCACCGAGGCCAAGATCCTCTTTGCCAGCTTGTTGCATTCCTTATTGCTCGTTAACACTTTTAGAAAGTTTGTATATTTGCACAACTGCACACTTATACTGCAAGTACTCTTTGGTGTGTATTCTAATGGAGTACATACAATAGCCAGAGCCTGCTTTCTAAATTTGTTTCCAGTGCCTAAGTTGGCGTCTTGGGCTCCCTACCTTCAGAATTAATGCAACAGCATAATTGCCAATTATTACTAGTTTTTAGTAATCTTTACTAATTTGGGTCTCAAATTTGTAAAGTTTTGTGTTAAATCCAGCAAAGATGATTGATTTTGGCAACATAAGCACCATGCATTTCAATGTAATATATCCAAATATTACTTATTAGTAGCAGGATTATTTCAAATTTCCACTGACTCAGGTTGGCAGCTGTGCAACAGAGAAAAGGTTACAGAGTCATAAAAAGCAAACAAATGGCTTGTTCACGATCGACGCACGAGCCTAGCTCCGACTTAGGCTCCATGTGAGCCTTTTTTAATCCTTGGGCGTTCATTTGTGTGTCCATCCCATTGCTTCACTGTGTGAACGCGTCTTTGTACAAGTTAAATCTAGATCTATCATGAGAATCAATAAGTTTTAAAAATTCATTTTGGAAACTAGGCACTTTTTTAAATTGACTGGGATCTCGATGGAGATTTGTTGTATGTATATACTACCAACTAGCAAATTATTTTATTTGACCTTAGATACCCTTCAAATTTGGACATGTAATAACACAAAAATATTGGATGGAAGGGGGGAAGATATGATTTTCTTTCAATCATGGTGCTGATTTTGATAAGACTATGCATCTGAATCTAAAATATTATTGTTTGAGAAGTATTGAATCTATTTGAGTGCAATCTTATACAGAATATAACCAACTTGCAAATATATATTGAATCCTTTATAGTATGAACTTGTAGACTTATGTTTTGTTTTAGATATGAAATCCAATTTCACTTTTTATGTTTTCTTTTTTGTTTGGTATCTTTCATTAACAGTTCTATTCATAATGTGAAGTTTTATGTTACTACGTTTATATCTTTACTATGTTTAACATTTTAAAGTAATATATGTGCATTTATTTTACAAATAGCATTCCATATTTATTCTTTCTTTTTAAAATCAAGATTATGTAAATTTACTTTTGTTTGGCTTATTTCCCTCATTACTTTTTTCAAAGCATCTGCATTTAAATGACACTGTAGTACAATGAAATGAATGTTTAAGCATCATTCAAAGATCAAAGGGCCCCAGAACCCAGTAGCCTGGTAAATTTATAGGTCAACATTTTAGTGCATCAAGAAAGACATGATAGCACCCTGCACAATAAATGTGCTGGTACGTCAATGTCGATTAATTCAAGCCGACAGTTGTTTAATGTTGGGGGTCAACAATGATGCCACGTTGGCCATAATAAAAAATTATCTGAGTGGCTGTGAAATGTTGATTGGTTCCTTTTTTGCCTAGTACTAGTAGCATGTAGAAAAATTTCTCATTCCACTATATTTCTTACTAATAACAAGCATTTTTTTCATGGTGTGTTATGTTTATAAATTGCAATTCATTTTCTACATTTAATGTATTGAGAGTATACCAGAATTCACTAAACTCAAAACGTGCATGACTGAAAGAAGAGATGTATATTTTAATCCAGTACCTGGTAACTGCTAATGCCCTGGTCACATAGGACCCCGGAAGCAACACGATTCACCCCGACTCTTTGAAAATTCACAGTTAACTGCCTCAGAACAACGAGTTGGGGTGAATCGTGTTGCTTCCGGGGTCCTGTGTGACCGGGGCTTAACCAACTCCCATGCATTGAGTATCATGCACACTATTTCATTCCTTTCATGTAGTAACATTTTAGTTCAATTATGCAAAAAAGGGATGTTTGGTTGCCTTCCAAGCCTTTTTGTATTGCATCTGTTGGTTGGAAAAGATTTTTATTCTTTAAACACCTTTTATGT
Organism: Temnopleurus reevesii; assembly: GCA_036244855.1. NCBI lineage: Eukaryota > Metazoa > Echinodermata > Echinoidea > Temnopleuroida > Temnopleuridae > Temnopleurus > Temnopleurus reevesii. The sequence continues at coordinate 162,585 of BQKZ01000732.1, forward strand.
CGAAGATAAGGCATTTTAAAAAAAACAAAGAAAACCTGAAAATCGCTCTTCAGATTATATTTCACATGTTTCTCATTAAAAAAATTCTGAATTTGATTCTTTTAAAATTTGAGTGAAAAGTAACAAACAAAAACAGCAACAAAACCAAGAGATAAAGACCAGGGGGGTGTTTCATCAAGATTTGTCGCAGAGACAATTAGTCAGCGCTGACAAATTCCTTGATTGTGATTGGATGAAAAGCACTATCGCTGACAGTTGCTATGGGAACTGTCGGAAAATGACCCCTTGACGCTGCGACAAATCTTGATGAAACATCCCCCAGGTCGTTCTATTCTGAGAGGGTCTGTTAGTGGATGGCAACAAAACATTTTTTTTTGGGGGGGGGGGGGAGGAGCTTAAATTTAAGACGTTCTTGTAGAAATGGGCATGTTTTTTTTTTAAGATAGTTTAGCAGATTTCTGGTAGAATAAGATCTCCTTCCATTTGGTATAACAATTTTGTACTTGTTAAATGAAATGTGTCTTCCAAAACATGTATGCGTGTTGTATCACAGCATTGTAAAGTCTTAAAGATTTTGGAGCACGGAGATGAGAGGCACTGCACTGAGCTCCAAAATGGATCATGTTCTCACAGCACAAACGTCTGAATTGTGACCAATCTCTATTACCTTGGCAGCATTTTTTTTAGACAATCGCTGCGGGATAGAACTGCTGTTCGATAGCGCATATCAGTACCCCTCTCTGCAAAAACTTCCTTGATTAGTGGGCGGGGCTAATTTGATTAACAGCTTATTTGTAGACTTTCTTCATGAAGGAACATAGGGATGAGCAAGTAACATTCAGAAGTGCCCTCTCATGTCCATGCTACAGAATCTCTGAAACGCAAATTGCAATTTCTACTGATTATTCAAATTATTTGGAAGGACTTACATATATTTGGTTACCATGACAAATAGTATCAGAAATCATTTTATTATATATTGATATGTATGAAATGTATGCATGCAACTTTTAATAAGAACTGAAAGATTGCAGAAAACCGAACGTGAAATTTGAAGTTTTCTCTTCTCTTTATATATGCAACTCAAAAATTTTGAACAGAGCTGCAACTTGGCAGCCAGCAAAGTAAAATAATATTGAAATTCTATTTTCTTCAGGTAAATGTTTTCAGAATCCAATTCAATGGCTTTTTAAGCAGTAAAACAATTCATTATATCACGTGTAAAAACTTTCAATTAAGAATATAGTGTATATTCTTGAAATATTAAATACAGTAAAACCTCGTCATGGGGTCCTTGGGATCGGAGGGATTGTCTCTTTATTTTGAAACCTTGTTATATCATGGCTAAAATACAAAGAGATGGTACTAGGAAAGCTACCTTGTTATAATGAGATTTTGTGATATCAGTTCTCTTTTTAACAAGGTTTTATTGTACTGTATTTATGCAACCATACATGTACCTTCTATCCCACTCTATGGTACTATTATACAAGATTTTTAACTGCGATATTATACAGTTTACTGTTTTGATACAAAGAGGCGATTTGTCACGTCCCTTTTTAATTAGGTTTCACTGTAAAAAGTTTTGTTGTGTGGTATCTTCTCACAATCGTAAGTCGTATATGTCTCATTGCTACGTCTGTTTCAATCAGCTGTGTATCTAAAGTACTGAATGGTATTTCTTGAAGAATTACTACTGAAATTTCTATTTTGAATATATGAAATAAAAAAGATAATTGCAATTGTATAAATCTGATGTTTTTTTTGTGGAAAACTAAATGTTTGTAAATTGGTCAATAGATACACACACTCACACGTACAAATGAAATAATGTCAAACCTGTCTATACTGCCCACCTAAACGGGTTACCTGCAGATGAAAAATGTACATTATAGAACCTGTCTATAGAGGTAATCTGTCTACAGTGGCCATGTTTTCTGTTTCCCTTGGCTGGCCACTATAGACAGGTTCGACTGTAGAAGTCTGAAATCAAACTACGTTTCACAGTGTCCAAGTCAACCTAGCACCATTCAAATACATGTAATTGCAAAGTCAAAATATTTTCAAGTCCTCTTCTCTTTTTACCGGATGTTATTTGTTTCTCATAGATCAAATCTTCTCTAAGATGTTTGTCAATTATCGACAGATTTGGCATGGGCAAGTTTGACTGTACATGCCAGTAGTCGGTTTTCAAAATGGGTGGACGGTGGCCTATGGATGGTAAAAAATGAGTGCGCTACGGATGTGCGCAACTAATGATGCACACATCACTTGCGCATCTGTCATTCAATTTGCACATCAGAATCGCACCGACTCGTTTTCTACCATATCCAGAAGCATCCGTCCAGCAATAGGCGGGTTTACTTATATATTCAAATTTTTGTGCGTTTAACGTAGTTACATAGACCGGTTGATAACAATAAGACCACAATACTTGGAATCCAGTTTGCATACATTACTTGTTGCTATGTCAGGCAAGCCTCAGGCAAGCTTTCGGGTTGTCTAGAACAACCTTTGTGTTAGAGGTATGCATAAAATTTGCATCTATTAGTAAACCCGCCTATTAAAAACACATACATGTATTAGTGTTCCATTGCACAAAGCAGAAAGGATACAGGTGACAAATACCATAGTATGAAAACGCTATTTTTATTCTTTATCACAATCACAAACATCTCATCAGCATTTAGAAAGACCTAGTTTATTGTGAAAATGATGAAGTTGGACATGTAATAACATACAATGACAGCGACCAATGTCACACATATCTGTAGACATCGAGCATTCACATAATGCCCGTTCACATTTGTGTGATAAATTGGAAGAAACTGTTACCTCTTTTGTTACTTTCATACAATACATCAAAGGTCAAATTATAACAAATAACAAAAATTAGATCAATACTATACAGATATGCAAACCTAAACTTATACTCTTTCTCATTTTCATGGGATATAAGGCTTTTGATGTTGAATATCAGCAATGAAGAACACAAAACATTGGTGCACTCCAGTCACATAAGAGCCCGGAAGAAACACAGCTCTTTCTTCAGAGGCAGTAAACTGTAAACTGAACTAAGATTTGCGTTAAATCTTGTGATTGGGGCTTAAAGTCGAGTTATGTTGCAATGATGGAGAGTGCATATTTTAAATGAACGCAAACATTCTGGGGTATTGCTCAAGTTTTTTCAAAACATGTCTTGTAACAAAAGGATTAAATGCCCATGGATAATTGAAGGTTATCACAGGGGACAAATCCAGCCTTACAAAAAAAAGAGTAGATAAAAATGGAAGAAATATGATTTTTGGTGGCTGCTCTGGTAACATTCCTCTGAACAATCCAATATGAATCACTTCAATGTTATACCAGGACACAGAACCCACTCCTGAAATTACTGCTTCATGCTCTTGGTGAATGACAAAATATCAGACAAACAAACTGAAAATGTGAGCGGAATCTGTTGATTCGTCAAAAAAAAAATATTTTGAAAGTTCTCAATGATGTACTCGGGTTGTAACATACAAATTTCAAATCAAGCATAAGATTGATATCAATTGTGGGTCTTTGGCAAATCATGTACAATAGTTTGCAATTGATCGCAAAATTGATTGTATCTCTTATAATGCTTCTCTTAAACATTTCCCAATTTGCTGTGCTGGTGCATAACTTTTTTTTTAATGTATGTAAAGTTAAACTTGGAAGGATTCAACATGATTCTTTTCCAAAATACATGTAGAATTGATGAAGGCACATTATACAAGTACTAAAGAAAAAAAAACAAAAAAACATTTTGTTTCACTTTTCTGAGGAAAAATGTGAATTTAATCAGCAGAATGAATGGGGATTTGTCAGACATGAAATCACAGATTTTGTCGTCAGCAACAGGGATCACTCTATATATCGAGACCTTGAAAATGTATAACTTTTCAATGGATGGTCAGATTCTGTTCACATTTTCCGTTTGTTCAGCTCATTTTTATACATCAACTAACAGCATAATAATTTCAGGGGTGGGTTCCCCTTTCAGATTTTAGATCTACAATATCAAATCACTTATAATCAAGATTACTTTCAGAGAATACATAGCATCAAACAAGATACATATGTCGGCCATCATATAACCGACCGGTCTCTATCTTTTCTGCATTTCCTTCTTTGAAGAAAAAAAAACATGATTCACTTACAAAAAAAATATTTCCTCAAAGGTTATAGGGTGATTAATGATTTAAATTACTATAGGTATATAATTCTATGAATATGAATTTACTTAACATCTAAAAATAAATTTATTCTACAATGATTTTATCAAACAAAAAAACAACCGAAGTAACATCTGGTTATACAGATGTACAAAAATCTACATAAATTACCTCTGATAATTAGTGACAATATTTCAAATCACAGCTCACTCAGAATTTTTCAAAACAATGTATAAACTGTGAAGACAATTTAGTCATTAATCATAAATTAAATACAATTTACTCTTTATAAAACAATTCAAACTTGAAGTTATTATATCTAGATATATGTCCCATCAACTCAGAATTTTTCAAAACAACTGTGAAGACAATTTAGTCACAGATCATGAACTAAATACAATTTAATCTTTATAAAACAATTCGAACTTGAAGTTATTTCTCCTATCTACATGTATGCCTAATCTTAGAATATAAAGCAAATTCTGCTAGAGTCAAACAATTTCAACAATTGCTTTAATGTCCCTAATAAAGTAATCTGATTCAGACAGAGTAACCTATATTGTGTACTTAAATACATAACTCAACAATGATGTCTTCAAAAGGCGGAGGAGAGGAAAAAAAGGAGGGAAGAGATAGAGAAATAAAAACACATTTGTAATGGGAAGTTCAATGGAACAAATATAGTTATTTTAACAACAAACACATAAACATAACAATATGACTTTAGTCAAGGTGGTAGAATTACATCAAACATTGATGGAAATCATAGTAAAGTAAATGCTTTTATGAAGGCACCATTTTGAAAATATCCAAGAGGAAAGGAAATCAGCCTGAAATTGGTCTAATTTGAGATGCAAAGATTATAATACAATGTATTGGTTTACACATGAAAAATTGCATATAATGTCAATTATAGTGTTCAATGGAAATATCCATATAACAATGTATATGACTGGCTTGTGCCAATCAACTGCAATTTCTAATTTTTAACTACTAAACTTTCTTGCAAAACCCTGGATGTGTACATTTCTTTATATCTCATTATTTTCCAGTACATCTCATAACATTCCAACTACTATCATTTTTATTAACACAAATGAATATCTCTTTTTGCAAACGGACATAAACACACAAGCTGACAGTATAAAACAAATAATTTAGCGCTAACACAATGGAATCTTCTATAGTTCTGATGGTTATGGCGTTATAATTAGTTAATAATAATATATAGCATTTAAACACGCCATCTCTCTAGTCGCCGATTCAGAGGCACAAGAAAAATCATCAATAAAGTTTAGAACATGGTTTGTGTTTCATAAAGCTGTTTGTAGAGCTATGAACGATTCCATGCATGACTGGTGATCCTTTCATAGACCTGTGTTATATATCTCACTAAGGGGGTGTTGCTCAAAATCAACTGCAAATCAACGCGATATGCGCATTTAACAAGATGAGCATGAAACAATGATTTTGATTGGCGCATTCCGATCAACTGCAAGTTGCGATCAATTGCAACATTTTGAGCAACACCCCCTTCGTGACATAGCAGATATCGTTGAGCGAAGGAAAAGGTCACCAGCCAAGCATAGTTCTATGACAGACAGCCCAGAACTATAATATCTATCATGACTGAACAAAATAGAAGATATGAACTTTTATACGGCAGAGTTATTATGAAAGAGTGAATGGGGAGTTTCAATTGAATGATTTCTTATTTGTTGGGTAGATTGTTATTGAAATAATTCTTGCCTTATCCCAACATGGGAAAACACTGATTGACAGTACGTTTTTGATATGCTGTGAAAAAATCACAGGCACATTCGGGTAGGAATCAAACCCACGATATCCTGATGACTAGACAGGTGTCTTGACCACTAGGCCACCAAGAGCCAAGGGCTATAGCGGGCTCGAATCGAATGGGGAATTGTTTTTCATTTTTGTTTTTATGTCCTTTAAATCCAGACTACCAAATCACATAACAAAAGAAGCTGTGTAGCGCACGTCAGAAATCTTTGCTACCTGATAGATATGATCCATTGATGCCACTATGATCCAATTATCCAGAGTTTTACAGTGATAACAGGCAAATAAGAAATTCCTACTTCCACCGTACTTACAATGAAAAAGGGTAAAACCCTGACCCTTTGACTCAACATATGGGACAAGTGCCATTCTTCGAAATTCTCCTGAGAATGCTTAAATTTGCTATTTGCAAAAAAAATAACTTATTATGAACACTCCCAGTCTTGAAAATATCTTTTTACACAGGAGTATGAGTTGACCATGAATTGCTATAATTACATTTGATGAAATAAAACTTCTGAACTTGAGTAAATATGCATTATTACAGCATTGTAAAATCTACAAAATAAAAAAGGGTATTGAAAGCTTTGGGTATAAATTGAGCACCACTCGATACTTTTTCAAAAGTTTGTCTGTACATTTGATATAATTCTACGTTAAAAAGAAGCAATATGAACATTTTTGGATGCAACCCACAAAAGATAACACTGTACATGCATAGAGGAGCAAACTAAAAACGCATTTCAAAATGAAACTCGTGGTAATTGGTAAACATTGTGCGAAAAATCAGTTATCTACCCTGTTGTTTCAGATGCATAGCATTGATTACAGTGAGATTGACAGCGAGATGGAAAATTTGAGGAACAGTTAGGAGGTGTTGTTCAAAAGTTGCAATTGATTGCAAGTCAACTGCAAAACAGTCGCAAATTGTAACATGCTTTTAACAAGACGCATATGAAACAATGATTGTTATTGGCACATTCCGATCAACTGAAACTTGCGGTCAATTGCAACTTTTGAATAACACCTCATTACTCTGATATGAGTTACAGTCATCTCTACGTATTATGTTGAGCATATATACATGTAGGATAAATAATCACATTTTTTCTTGACCTTGCTGCCCAAGGACAGTTTTCTTTATGGGCAGATCAATTTTGTCAAAGTAAAACATCACCTTTAAAGTGGAAGATGAGCCCCGGAATAATAATGCAAAAATATGCTATCCACTTGGTAACAATGTAAACCAAGTCAACCAGATAATGATGGTCGCAAAAGATTCAACTCAAGCAGACTGAGTTAAAAGTTTTTATTAAAGAAAAAAACATTGTTTTGCTAATAAGGTGAAAAGTACCCTGTGTCTTACTGCTCAATAAGTTATGGTAAAAACATGGATGAACTCAAGTAATAAATATCATTTCATACCACATTTGTGGGAGTATCTATAGAGAAAATGACAAAATTGCATATTGAATTGAATAAATGATAGAGAAGACATTCAATTTATGGTTAAGAAAATAATGATATAGCAGTACACTTATCCTATACAGATAATTATCTGAACAGATCACTGAATTTTGTGAAATATTGAACAAATTATCAAATAAGAAGTTCAACTCATGGCAAATAACAGCAATCCAATTGAGGGAATATGCAGTGCTTGTAGCTACACACACAGAGTTGCTAACATTTCCAAAAACGCCGAAGAAAAGTCAGAGCATACATGACCAAAACAGCCATAGTCTCAGCCATTCACTTGTAACAAAAGCCTCAGATTCATATTAAAATTAAAACCCCACATATATTGCTGATAGGTTGGAATCTCTGCATATATGTTGGTCAGGTAGAGTATAATATTTGCATAACCTTGCAGTAGTAATGTAAATCTCATTACGACTATTGTA
>BQKZ01000733.1:3021-23929 GCA_036244855.1 Temnopleurus reevesii
TGGCTGCAAGTTGCAGTTGATCGGAACGCGTCAATCAAAATCATTTTTTGTTTTGTTTCATGCGCGTCTCGTTGAATGCGCATACCGTGCGCGAATGAAAATGCGCATTCCAATTGGCAAAGTTGCAGTTGATTTGCAGTTGATTTTGAGCAACACCCCAATAAATTCACAAATGGATAATACAAGCAGGGTCAACTTTTTCAAGCAATGTCCATGCAACGAAGGTATCAACTTGGTCACTTCACAAGACCTTTGATCTAATTATGTAAAACTGCCCTATTTCCTCAGTAATACACATTTGAATTGGAAATCTTTGCTGGATTTGAAGCTACAGTATTACAACTTTGCAAGATTGATTTGAGCAATGTAAGTCTTAGGGGGTGTTGTTCAAAATCAACTGCAAATCAACTGCAACTTTGTAAATTTTAACGCATATTTTCATTCGCGCACGGTATGGCATTTAACAAGACGCGCATGAAACAAGTATTTTGATTGGCATGTTCCGATCAACGGCAACTTGCAATAAATTGCAACTTTTGAACAACACTCCCTTAAAGATGCATCTAGATTGCTAAATCTTTATAAAATCTATAGAAAAATTAAGTTTATGGAAAGAGACCCTCTGGCAAAAAAAATATATAATTTATACATATCAAAAATAATTTCTCTCACCTCAAAACATTGAAGCCATTCTTGTTTAGTGATGTAAGCGACACCCTTTGATGTGTAAAGGTCAACGACCTTCTTTTGCTTGCCATCAAGTTGTCCCGTTTGGTACATTATGTCACCATACACGGGAAACATCTGGAATATTAAAATAAAATTGATATTAATAAAGAGATGATAAAACTGTTAAGGGTCTTAATCAGGACAGAAGGCGGTTATTTGTAGATAAACGTATTTGGGATTTAGTCAACTAATTTGACATCTTTGTGATTATAGGCGAGGCTTAAGGGGAAACCGACCCCTGGAATTCAGTGTTATCATTGAATGAAGAAAAATCAGATGAACAAAATGTGAAAATCTGAGCAAAATCAGACAACCCATTCAAAAGTTATGAATTTTCAAAGTCATAGAGATGATACGATTGCTACCGCTCATGGGGATCTGTGCGATCGGCAAATTCAACGGAATCTGTGACGTCATGTCGGACAATTTGCTCTGTATACAAAATGTCACATTTTCACCTTTTTGTCAGAAAAATCAACAAAATGACAATTTGGGGTTGCGGTATAGCATTTCTGTATTGATTTTGCATGTATCTTAATAAGAATGATGTTGCAGTCTTACTCTAAATTTTATGTTAATCCATCTTATTAAATTCTATGTACAAAGTGAATGAGGAGTTGTCCGACATGACGTCACAGATTCAGTCGGTGTTGCCGAGCGCACGGATCTGCATGGGCGGCAGTGATCATCAAATCTCTGTGATATTGAAAATTCATACTTTTGAACGAGTTGTCTGATTTTGCTCAAATTTTCAGTTTTTTCATTTGATTTTCCTTCATTCAATGAGAGCACGATGACTCCAGGGGTTGGTTCCCCTTTAATTATCCAGACACCATTATACAGTCCTAGCTGATGATGAAGACATGATTACTGATTGTTAAATTATTAAAAATGAAGACAAGAGAGAAGGACTAGGAGAATGGGAGTATTCATGAAAGAGAGAGAGAGAGCAAGAGGGGGGGGGGGACAATAACAAAAAGAAGGAGGAGCAAGAAGAAGAGGCAGCGGACGGAGGAGAAGAAAATGAATGGAAAAAAGGATGAAGTCAAGGAAGAAGAAGAATAATAATAAAGAGGTAGATATGCATACAAGCAAAATGAGAAAGAGAAGAAGAAAAAGAAGAAGGAGTAGAAGAAGGAGAAGATGCAGAAGAAGAAAAAATAAGAAGGAGAAAAAAAGGAAAAAAAAGAAAGAGAAGAAGAGGAAGAAAAAGAGGAAGGAAGAGACAGAGAAGGATAAATAACAAGAAGAGAGAGATGAGAGGGATGAGGAATAAAGAAGAGAAAAATCAGGATCAAGTGAAAAGATTGGAAAAGAGACAATACCGGAAGAGAGATAGGAAGAAAAAAAGTAAATGATAAAAACCAGAGCAGCAGATTAGTGAATTTTGCCAAAATATAAATCATCAATGCAAATATGCAGCGATATTCAAACAAACTCGAGTTGCAGACAAGTACTCAATTCTCCTGTTCATACTTTCATAGATGTGGCTTTTGTGTCTAAATTTCAATTAAAAAACTTGCACTCTAGTCGATCGTGCATACTTGGCCACAAATATCTATAATCTGCAGATTAATAGTTCACAAACATATAACCTATGACCTTTGACCTACCATTTCAGGGTTGACAAGGCCATCATTGTTGGCCAATCCATCGAGAATGTACTTTATTTTGGCTTATGGATTCTCAGTGTGGATCGTATGGCAGATTGAGAAATCATAAAACCAATAACCTATGACCTTTGACCTACCGTTTCTGGGTCGACCAGGCCATCTCCAATTGCCATCCCTTTGAGGTTGATTTTCAACTTGGCTTTAGGATTCTCTGTGTGGATCTTGTAGCAGATCAACAGCTCATAAAACCAATGACCTATGACCTTTGACCTACCGTTTCTGGGTCGACCAGGTCGTCTCCAATTGCCATCCCTTTGAGGTTGATTTTCAACTTGGCTTTAGGATTCTCTGTGTGGATCTTGTAGCAGATCAACAGCTCATAAAACCAATGACCTATGACCTTTGACCTACCGTTTCTGGGTCGACCAGGCCGTCTCCAATTGCCATCCCTTTGAGGTTGATTTTCAACTTGGCTTTAGGATTCTCTGTGTGGATCTTGTAGCAGATTGCGGGCACATACTTCCCTGCATATGACTAAATGGGAGAACCAAAAAAAAAACTGTATTGGAAAAGATGCAATTCCATAGAATCTTAACCAGTTCTGCATAAGTTTGATTAAATTTTATTTATTTATTCTTGTGCTTTATAAACAATTAAGACTATTTGCAAATATTAAAAAAAAATTAAATTAATTCAATGTTGTGGCATCCAATAATTCAAAAGGAAATTACATCCTATCTGGTGATGTTACGGCTTTTCAGTGAATATGCGAAAGGAAGGCCCAGATTTCTTTTAATCTTATTGTATTTATTTAATGTTTGATGTGCAGGGTCACGAGCGTCATTACTGACGGACCTGTACGCTTCAAAAAGAAAGCACCATTATTATTATAATTATTATTATTTCTTTCCTTGAAAACGTTACATAACATCCAATGTTTTAGAAATGAAAGCCAACCTCTTTTGCGACGCTTTTGCCTTAATGGACAAGCATCATAGACTGGTCTTCTGCGAACGGTCATAGTCTTTGACAGGTTATGTTATGATTGATATAATTTCAAGAATAGCTAATGATAACTTCTTGTTCTATAACACATAATTAAGAGGAATGATTGCAAAGTAAATATCTTTACCTCTCCTGTTGCATAGAAGTCATTCTTCTGGAGTTGCGGAAACAGCTCGAAGAACTGTGTCAAGGCACTGTAAAGAGAACAGGTAAACAAATCCATTTAATCAGTAATGGAAAAAAAGAGAAAGCACCATCTTGTCTTGTACGAGAGCTTTGGGAGCTCCGGCCCCCACTACGTTGCAGTTGGGGGCGCCAAATTTTAGCTAATGACTTTTTTTTTGCTTGTCGGCAGACCCCAAGCGACGTTTGCTGAGAGGGCGCCAAATTTCAGCTGGACTTCAAAGGTTTCAGCTAATTTTCATTGGTCAATGAGTTTCAGAGGGGAATGGAACCTTGATTTTGATTGGTTGTTTGAGATACGATAGGCGGGTCCTACGAGAGATAAGACAGAGAAAAGAGAGTTTTCAGAATACTGATTTAGGACTGTCTTAGCACTGTCATATCTTATGGAGACAAGACAAAATATAAGACACTGAGATAAGACAGCTACAAGAATACTGCCCCTGGCTTTAGGTAATCTTTGAGGCACTTAGGCACTTCAAGGAAGATACATTTCTCCTAGATAGCTATTCACGCAGGTTGAGTGTAGCACAATGTGGATTTATATTTTCTTGCTGAAGATAATTAAAGCCATGAGTGGTTGAAAGGCGAGTGTCAAAATCACTGCACTACCAAGAAGAGGGGGAATATGTGAATTACCTACACACTCCCACAATACTGCACGTTTTAACTGAAAAAAGTGAGGGGCTAAAGCCCCCCCCCCCCCCCCCCCCCCCCCCCCCCCCCCCCCCCCCCCCCCCCCCCCCCCCCTCCCCTCCAGGTTCACAGTCCCTCTCAATTAGAGTTTTTTAATACTTGCCTGTAAAGATTAACGGCCACATCTTCTTCGTTGTTTGCATATCCGCTATCACTCTGTGTGAAACTGAAACCAGTACCAACCTGAAAAGAGACGATTTCAAGACCAATAACCATAATTTTCATCATTAAAATAATTTAAAACTTTAATTGGTGATGAAAGTAAGGTCTCACCCATTCAGGGAAGGAATTATTTTATAACAAATTTAATCGCATGCCTTTTCCTAAAAACGGTACACTAAATTTTTTAATTCACTTTTTAAAACATTCCAATTAGATACATTACAATGCTATCAAATTGAATCTTCAGCGCCAAACATTAAACGTTGCCCAATTTTGAAATATTTAATGTGTTGCCAATCTAAGGATATGTGACAATTTTAGTGATTATTTTCCTTTAAAAATTACTCTGCGACAAATGGCAAATAGTGGCAAATAATAATGGTAAGATTTGGTGAAAAAGCTTTTTCCTCTTTCTTCCCATGCATCTTGTATAATTGTTAGAGCTCTGCATCAAAAGTTATTGGACCACAACACAAACTGTGATCCAGAAAGATTTAATCAGCACATTCTGGAATGTAAGGACAAAGAAATCGGACAAAATAAACAACTTCCCATTCAAGACATTAACTGAATCGCCAGAAACTACCCATCATTTAAATTCACTTCTGTAACCATGGTAACCATTTTTGTTGGGCTTTGAATCATAAATTTGGTATAAGAACAATCCGCATATTCTTAAGAAAACAATCCTACCGAAAAAAATGAACACATCCAGAATCATTTCATATCATCCATGTAAAATACATTTGTAGGCAGTAGTGAGTGATACAACTTTTGTACATCATCTCCAATTTCTAATGGGTTCAAATTGCTTTCAGACGCAAAAGACATTTCCTTTCCAGTTGTTCAGCAAAGAAATGTAGAATAGATTTCAAACACGTTTGCTGAATGACTGGGAAAAATCCTCTCTTTTGTACATGAAAACTATTGTGAAGGCATGCATACAGAGTTGCTTACTTTGTCCAGTTTCTATGTCCCTTGATTTCATATTAATTTTTCAACGTGATTAGAAAGCTTTAAGCTAGCAAAAAAACTAAGGTAATGGTCTATAAAATNATGATGATGATGATGGTGATGATGATGATGATGATAATGGTAATAGTAAAAATAATAAGTAAAAATAATGAGGAAATAATGAGGAAAATAAAGTCAATGAGTACAATTGAAAAATTTCATGTGTGTTGGTTAAAAAGTTCTTTGTTGTGTTGAGAGAAGAAGTTAGATATTCAGTAAAGTCAATGAGTATTTGCCATGCTAACGAGGATTGAAGAACCATCTTTATTTGTTTTGTTTTTTCATTTTTTGTTTTGGGGGGTGTTTTGTCCATCTTGACAAGCTCTTCCTCAAAAATTAAAAGAAGTGTTTCCCTTCACATGAGGGGGAGGATGTGGAAGGCCATGCTGATAGCTTCATATCAATAACTTTTTTTTTTAATGTGGTCCTCATTTCTCCAAAAATATATTTCAAGCACAAAATCAATTAATACATCAATCAAGGAAAACATATGGTGAAGGATGCCATGTGTTTTTTAAACCGTTTGGATCTGCCTTTCATTTGGATATTTTTGTTACTTGCCTGTAAAGATTAACAGCTACATCATCTTCATTGTTTGCATATCCACTGTCACTCTTTGTGAAACTAAAACCAGTACCAACCTGAGAATAGAAGATTTCAAGAGCAATAACCATAATTGTTATCATTAAAATAATTCAAAATTTTAATTGGTGATGAAAGCAATGTAATGGTCCATTAAACATCTAACTATGAAATCTAGGGACAACAAAAAAAATTGACAAAATAAATAACTTTCCATTCAAGACCTGAACCATTCAAGCAACTAAACCACTCAAAACCGCTTGTCATTTCAACATGCATTTGTAACCGTGATAACCCTCTTGTGGGGTTTGAATGATATATTTTTTTAATGTATGCAACCCTAAAGTTTTAAGAAAACAATCCTATCAAGAAAACAATGAACATGTTCAGAATTACTTCATATCGTCCATACAAACATAAGACAGGCAGCAATAATGCTACACCGTCCAACGATTAATAGGACTTTTGTACACAATCTCCGGTTGCTAGTGGGTTCAAATGGCTCTAAGGGGATGTTGCTCAAAAGTTTCAATTGATCGCAAGTTGCAGTTGATCGGAAAGCGCCAATCAAAATCATTGTTTCATGCGCATCTTGTTAAATGCGCACATCGCGCGCGAATTAAAATGCGTGTTACAATTTGTAAAGTTGCAGTTGATCTGCAGTTGATTTTGAGCAACACACCCTAAGATGCAAAAGACATTTCCTTTCCAGATGTTTGGCGAACAAATGCATAACAGGTTTGCTGAATGACAGGGAAATCCTCTCTTTTGTACATGAAAACTATAGTGAAGGCCTGGATACAGAGTTACTTACTTTATCCAGTTTCTTTTTCCCTTGATTTCATATTAATTTTTCAACGTGATTAGAAAGCTTTAAGCTAGCAAAGAAACTAAGGTAATGGTCTATAAAATGTCTCTAAAATATCCTTGAACATTTATAACAAGTGTAATCAGGGGCCGCGGAACGTTTTGAAAAGTGGGTGGACTGCCACAGCAGGGGCTGTGGATAAGCATTTTTACATACTCCCATAGGATTGCATGTATTATCTGGAAAAGTGCGATCGCCCCCCCCCCCCTGCCCCCACGGTTCTACGGCCCCTGGTAATGGAGTACTTGGCAATATATTTTTCACAAAATGCTATTTAATGATGATAATAAATTTAATAGAGTACATTTAAATAACACTTAACACCTAAAGTTCTAAGAGCTTTATACATAATATACAACATAAAATTGAATTATATTGCATGCTTTAAGAGTTAAATGACAAATCATGAACAAAAATATTTATACAAAGGGAATTAAATACCTAATGAAATCACAATTTAAATATAAACTGAATTCCAGTTATCTAAACTTAGAACATAGATGTATTGGGGAATATTACTCTAATTATATTTGATAAAATATACTCACTGGGTTATCGAAGTACAGCATAGAATAATTCTGAGTCCAGGCATACTGTCTTGGTTGCACTACAAAGAGGAATTAAAGCCCATGTATAGTTTTGGTAAAGATTAAAGAAATGTGAATTTGGGGGATATATACCATGACATATAGTTTCTATACACATTTCAAGATCATAGCATATTTTTCTACGAGCGAATTCTTTTGAAAATTTGAATTTGACCGTTAAATCGTATTTAGCACCCTCTCTTGGTTATAACAATATTTTGCTTCTCATCGGGCATATAGAAAATTATTTCCAAGATTTTATTAAAGCATGCTAAAAAGGAATACATAAAGAATAAATTCTGAAATGTTTATCCAATTCTGTTCATGAGAAGCTGTCCTTTATCAAGAAAGAAAATATTGAATTCGCGTCGGGGGCTACGACGCTAAAATATTTCCCACACTTTAGGTTATAACTTTTCCAAAACTTGTTAATTTTTCGTACAATCTTTTGTACAACATGTTCATGATATCATGTTTCTTTATAAGTAGATTTGAAGACAAAACTTGGCGATAAAAATATTCGCTTTTACCAAAACTATACTTGGGCTTTAAGAATTGAAATTGAACCAAATTTTGAGACTGCCTTTAGATACATAGACATATACACCACTGTCATTATATTGTTTCATATGTCATGAAATGATGGGGGTACTTTCAAAATATCAGAACTTATCTTCTTATGCAGCCCATTAAAATATTGATAACAATTTTTAGGATTATCCTTGGAAGATGATAGAAGTTCTCAATTAATTAAATTTCATTTCTTGAGGAATAGAATGCATATTTGAAAAATTATTCATATGAGACCAACTCTTCAAATTATGGGCTCTAAAACTTTGGAACAATTCACTGAAATATTGATAACAAAACTAGATGCAATTTATAAAGCACAAATGTCCACTCTGTGAAGTGTTCAAGGGGCATTGCATTATAATTATTACCCTGGATATACACCTATATACGCCTGGCATACACCTGTGAACTTGGTACTTGGGTCGAGTGCAGCACAATGATGATAAATTTTTTGCTGAAGGAAATTAAAGTCAAGGGTGGGATTCGAACCTATGACCCTCTGGTTGAAAGGCGAGAGTCAGAACCATTACACAAAGGCGCCTCCACAAACAATTTTTTTCAATAAAAGAATTGTAATTCAGTCAAACCTGTCTTTTTAGTGACCATCTGACTACTGTGACCACCCGTCTATAGTGGCCACCTAAATCTGTACTTCTATCTATTCTCAGAATTTGGTCTCTTTACATTGTTACGATAAAGCCAAAGCTTATGATTTCAGTGGGTCAGAGTATGAGATAATGAAAATTCAATGATAAGACCATGAATTGCCCATATGAATACTATGTCTCTTCACAAACTTCAAAATTCTATTCTATCTACAAGAGAGTGTCACCTACATTTTAGATCTTTGGTAACAAGGAAAGGACCATTCTCAGCGAAGAGTCCAAAGAGGGAGGAACCTCCTGGCCCACCCTGTAACCATAGCAACACTGGAGCAGTGGGATTCTTGTTCTGTGTAGAAAAAAGAGAGAAACAGAGGGCATAAAAATGAAAGAATAGCATTCTCCTCAAATACAATATTTAAAAAAAAACAGTGAGTTACTTCCTTTATCATCACTCCTAGCTATGTGATTGGCTGCTCCACATATCCAGTCCTTTCTTTCTCTTGTTATTCTTCTTCTCCCTTCCCTAGCTTTTCTATATACTTTGTGTGTAAACTACATTTCCTTTTTTTTTTTTTTTTACTTCATCTCCTAAAATTACAAAAAAAAATCTTTATCTTGGGGTAAAAAGGCTGGCACAAGAAAGAAAGAGATGGAAAATTGTTAAGGAGCATACCTGCCAACCTCAGAGGACAAAAAAAAGTAATCTTTTTGACGGACAATGTGAGGGAGCGGGGGAAGGTGTGGAAGAGGGGTATCAACTACCCCCCTTCCGTGGTGGGAGCTTTTTGTCTTTTAAACTTATACGAGGCACCATTATTTTGCTTCAAAAGTAAAGTTGACCACTTATTGATCCCCTATCAGTTGCCTAAAAACACTAAAGACGCCACATACATTGTAAATACAACACAGAAACTTAAAGTACATTTCAGCAGCTCTCCTCCTAAAAAGATGTACATGTTCATGTAGTAAATTATACATTGCATGCACAATAGGAGGCATTTCTTCAGCAGTGGAGTAAAATAGGCTAGATAGATAGAGAAACAGAGACTCAAACCCCCAGCACATATCAATCAGGAGAAATCTGCAGCCAGGACCCCTGTCAAACAGGAAACTTTTGCTAAATATCCAAACAACCCATTAAAACTAGCAAATGGCAATGAATTTATATATACATTTCGGGGTGAATAAAAGTTCAATGATGCTCTCCTAGGCTTATATTTGAACTGGTGACAGGTACATATCAGGTGAAATTCATCGATACTGAACGATTTTCATTAAAATGTTGATTAAAAATGGATGAAAAATTATAACCCAAGGTATGGCAGTAGACATTGACTACTGGAACAGGGTAATCCCGGCACAAAGTGTGCGGAAATTACAGAATTCAGTAGTCAAAGAGTTAAAATGGACTCAGAGGCACCGTGGTGTAGTGGTCACGACTCTCGCCTTTCAACCAGAGGGTCGTAGGTTCGAGTCCCACCCATGGCGTTAGTTTCCTTCAGCAAGAAATTCATCCACATTGTGCTGCACTCAACCCAGGTGAGGTGAATGGGTACCTGATAAGAATATTTATGCGCTAATGAAGTGACTGCCGGGCTAAAGCCAGGGTAATAATGCTGCAATTGTAGAGCGCTTAGAGAATTCTTCATAAAGAGTTGATAAGCACTATATAAAAGCCGTTCATTATTATTATAAAGGGAGATCTCCCGCTGAAAGCAGGATCCTTGTTGTCTCCGTGTCTAGCCGCTATAGAGAAAAGAAGATTTGGGTTTTTATCGTTGGCTCATTTGGAGGAATTGGAAAATCTTTCATCAGTGTGCTTTCCCAGCTCCCATTTAAAATCCTGGATATGATTTCTGAGAGCAACCTCAAAATCATCAGGTAATTTTGTGGATATTGGGAAAGTGCACTTCCCCAGCTTCCCTTTAAAATATGCATTTTGCGAAATACCTAGAAATCACTACAAACCTGTGCAGGGAAGAACCAGAAGAACATGGAACTGTTGTAGGTACTATTGACTGTCAAAAATCCTGCAGTAAAATGAGAAATGATTTGATCATTTTAAAGAATGATCGATTATCCTTTAAGCTATGTAGGATGGGGGATAGGGTGTCTGGATGCTCAACAAACGTAAACTCACATTTTTCTCTTCAAAATCGTGCATCAATAAGAACCGTAAGAATCATGAAATATCTGTCCTTTGGAATATTGTCAACATGTAATTCTTCAAGGAATTGCTTTTTAAGATGATTTTTAAACCTGCCAACCACATCACCAATCCTTCCGGACACCCAATAACTCGGTATACATTCTATTCAAAGATACAAAAATTGCCATCACCACAAGGACATGCCTTAAATTTCATAACTAATTGTTTGGGGATACCCTCATCCAACCGACATCTGAAAATAGCAAACAGAATTCTTTTTTTTTTTTGCTTTTCCTTCAAATAAACAAAAATTCACAGGAAAGTTAAAGGAAAACGTTAGATAATGTAAAAGCTGAAAATATTGCTGGGGTTTAATTTTCGCTACTCTGGAGACTATGAATAATCTTTCAAATACATGAAAATAATATCCTGCTAATGTGTATATACACTCAACCAAAAAAGTAAGTTCCCCCTAGCATTTTTGGATATATCTCAAAAAGTATTTTACAGATTTTCATAATTCAAACGGTTATTGATCAGGAATTTTATTACTCACAACATGAATGGCATGTCATTGCCACAAGGTATCATTAATGGTGTGAAAAATGCAATTTATGTCAAAATGCATGGAAAAAAAAGTTGCACTTTAGTGATTTGCATTGACTTTTACACAAATAATCAAACAATAACTCATGATTCCGAACTTTTAAGCATGGTTTATTACATATTAATCTCTTTCCTTTTTTGATCATACAGTGAAATATCTAATAATTTATCTAATAAAAATAATGTCCACCATCTGCTTCAATGATCAGCCGGCATCTCTTCCTCATACTGTTTACTAAAGTTTGTACTTGGCGCTGCTCAATGTTGGCCCATGCTCTCTGCAAGATGCGCTGAAATTCTTGCAGTGAAGTGTCATCTTTCACCTTCTTGCTCGCTTTCCGCTTAATGATATCCCAAAGATTCTCTATTGGATTACAGTCAGGGGATCTTGCAGGCCACTCCATACGTTCGATGCCATTTCCCTCAACAAACTGATCTACAACTTGAGCGCGATGAGGTCTAGCATTGTCATCCATGAAGATGAAATCGTCTCCCATAGCTGCTGCATATGGAATGACGTGCGGTTCCAACACTTCGTCGACGTATCGCTGCGCCGTCAATCGACCTGCCACTGGAACTAACTCTGTCTTTCCATGACTGCTGATGCCGCCCCACATCATCACACTGCCAACCTCAGGGCCCTCTAGATCAGCTATGCAGTCACGATTCAGCTCCTCCCCAGCCCTTCTCCAAACCCGCATTCTGCCGTCAATCTTCCTCAGATAAAATCTGCACTCGTCACTGAAGAGAACATTGGCCCAGCGACGCCTCCCCCATCTCCGATGACGTCTTGCAAAGGCGATGCGCTCCTGGTGATGGCGATCCGTGAGCTTCACTTTCTTCTTGGGTCGTCTAGCTCGGAGGCCCACCTCATGAAGACGATTCCTCACGGTCTGAAGACTGATATCATCTGGCCTCTGTCCTCGTCGGCGATGTAGTCGCTTTTTTATCTGTTTTGCTGGAAAGAAAAAGGGAAAAAGCATGTAGGGATACTTAAAAATGTAGAAGCATAAAAATATAGCAGAATTACAAATCACTACTTTTCATGCAATTAAATAAATTTCATAGAATACAAGTAAATTTCACGTACCTGTCAGTGTCCTGCGAGTTTCAGCCTTATTGATTATGGACATATCTTGCCTGACAGATGTCACCCTTGGTCGGCCACTTCTTGGAAGATCTTTGACCTCTCCAGTTTCCTGAAACTTTGCTCTAAGTTTCCTTATGGCATTGGGCGAAACCCCTAGTCTCCTGGCCACCTCCTTAACCGGAACCCCAGCTTCAAGGAAAGCTGTAGCTCTCCCTCTTTCAAAAATTTGCAGACGCGGCATGACGCAAAATGGCCATAAGCACATTAATGTGATCAACCCAAATTGGAATTAAAAAGCACATGGCTTCGACCAACATTTTCATATTGAAAAGGCCTATTGTTTAAAAAGTATGCAAAACATCTGTTTAATAGGGAAGCATATTGTACCTGAAGAAATTCCTGAGAATTACATAACAATTTAAAGAGGTCGTTTGCTAATTTGCATAGGAAATGTACACAATATGCTTCATATAACTTTAAGTGCAACTTTTTTCCCATGCATTTTGACATAAAATGCATTTTTTCATACCTATAATGATATCAAGTGGCAATGATATGCCATTCATGTTGTGGGTAATAAAATTCCCTATCCATTCCCGTTTGAATTATGAAAATCGGTAAAATACTTTTTGAGATATATCCAAAAATGCTAGGGCGAACTTACTTTTTTGGTTGAGTGTATGTCTGAAATTCAGTGAACTCGCTATAATATTGGCTTTACAGTATATAACCTGAAAACTCATTTCAGATGTTTTAGCGCTTTTTACTCCATTTTAATTCTTATTTTCTAAAGTACATGAAATCTGTATTCTAAAAAAAATCGGCCGACTGATGCAACTTTTTAAAAAAGTCATTCGTGGGCACTCCAGACATTTTTTTTTACCTTACCTGAAAAACTCTCCACTGTTGTGCCATCAAGGGGTCCAACAAGGCTCAGCTTCTGGGCTACAAATATAGAAGATAATAAAGTAAAACATACGATTTTCATGATCCAATGCAAATCATATAATATCAATTTTTGAAAATTGGTCATAAAGAAAATTTCAAGGGTGTCTGTGGGGGAAAAATGAGTTGAGTTGTAAAAATACTATTACATAAAATTTACTTCAATTGACATTATATACTACAGTTCTGAGCAAGGTGAGTAATTTTTTGTTTTGCATGCACATCCCATTGGCTTTACCATGTGAACTAGTCTATGTAAAAGTTGTTTTAGATTGTTCCTGAAAGATTTTCAAGTTTAAAATATCTTCATAAAAATATATTGTTTAGTGGGCTTTAATATACTATTAGCAAATTATCTTTCTGGCCACAGATATCCTTCAATAATATGATTGAGCAATGTATCAAACACTTCGTAACTGCATACTTTACTACATTTCAGAATCAATATGTCAAAGATTTTTGTCTCGTCTTGTCTTTCCGTATATGCCCACAACCAACTTTGATTATTATGGCATTTTAGAGTTAGATCCCGACCAGACTGGGTTCTATCCTGTTATTTTATTGTAATTACAGTGTATCAATTTATTTCAAAACATTTTATCTATTATCTTGAAATACCTTCTTCTATTTTCCCTGCCTCGATGTAAGGTGTCAGGAACAATGGCTGCCCAGGATCGACTGTCGACGATGGCCTAGCATGAGCCGGTGGGTTGGGATGAAACATGGCTCTGAAAGCACCAGAGCTTGAAACCAAAGGAAGAGGGATGACTGCCAGAATGACGGATGCTAGAAGGATGGATGGCCTAAAATGAGCTTCCATTCTGGAGAGAAAATTTTAAGAATTCTTATGTCACATCTAAAATCTGAAAGAAATGTGAGTAAATAAACAACACATGAATTTACCCATTCTACTAGAATTTCCAACCCTTAAACAGTTTCTTGATGCCAAAAATAACTTGCTTTTATTTAAAATATGCTTTATCTTCAGAATTGAGTCTGAAATAGTTGATTATGAGTAAACATTTTCACCTTCTTTTGTATTTAGGGATCTAGATATTCATAGTCTTAATTAGTCCATAGAGATATAATCAGAATAATAATTTATTTTCTGGTGAACCACTCAGCATTAGCCTTGGCCCTTATCATATTGATATTCAAATTCATCTGATCTGAGACTATAATTTGCCAGAAAATTATGGAAAATCAATATTTTTCCCTCCCTCATACATTGTAAACATCAAGTTATTTATTAGTATTTTCATTTTTTTTTGTTAAGGTAAACAAGAATATCATGGGGGAAATGTGACTAAATTTTAATGTAGACAGAAAAATCAATTGAGGAGTTTGATTCGATATTCTTACTTCATTCTTTGGATGAATGAATGATTAACATCTGACTATACTAACAGTAGTATTTGTCTGGTGAGATATTAAAGTTCTGGATGATACTACTACTACTTAGCTATGGATAGCTCCCTGGAATATTTTTTGACATTTTTTGACATTGTCACTACTCCAGAGAGCTATGGAGTAGATACTATACCGTGCGTGTAGCACGGCGTTTTCGGATTTTAAATCGCCCAAAATTACTACTTTTTATTTTGTTATTTTCAATTTCATNCAATGAAATCTGATTTTTTTTTTTGGGGGGGGGGGTGGGGGGCTGCTCAAGAGCCCCCATCCCCCTAAAAAGAAGTATATGCATTTTATATGGAAATATATTCCACGTGCCATCATAGTAATGGCCTTGATTCACCGTTTTATTCTTTATTGTTGTTGTTGTTGTTTATTTTGAATCGAATTGAATTGTTGGATTTTTTAAATGATGATAAGATTACAAGAGACAGAAGGATGGACAGAGACAGTAAAGAACAATTCAATTTCAATTTCAATTTAGTTTATTGATTTTCAATCCACAAACAAAGGATTATTTTCATTGAAACATAACAAACAAATAAACAAGCAAACATTAAACATAAACATAAACAACAGCAACAAAAATATGTGTGAGCATATAAATAAGCACGAGGACAGCATAAATGTAAAAAAAAAAACCATGAGTGAACACGAATCCGGGAGGAGAAGGAGAACAACAAGAAGGGCCTACTTCCATGTAGAAGAGGAGAACCCCCCCCCCCCCCTCCGGAAACCAAACATACCCCGGCACTAGCTGCGTGCGTTTTGTCTGTTGGGCTTATTGTTGCAAAAAAAATATTATCAAGCTCTTTATAGATAAATAGAATAATATTTGTTTTTGTTTTGTTATCTTTGCAACAACGGCATTGTCCAGCCCATCGCCGAGCCAGCAACTGTCAGTTTCCACAAACTAACGTAGAAAGAAAATTCGTGTCCCGTAAAAGTGCAAAACCAGAATATGGCTTCCTCAGTGCAAATTGGCAATATACAAGATAATACGTGCAAATAATTAGCATGATAACTAAATAGTTGACCCCAGTAAGAGGGAGAGCCAGTAATTTCTTGCAAATCAGGGGGTAAGTATAAGATTATATTTTCATACGTCAACGTATACGCAGGGTTGGCAAAAATTTAGGTTAAGGGCGCAAAAAAAATTGAGATGAGGATTTTTTTTTCTCCTTCTTATTTTTTGCTCCTTCATCCTTTTGTCTTGAATCCAATGCCGATGGCTTCATAAAGAGCAGCGACTACTTGAACAGCACAAAAATGTCTTTATTGCATGTTTAGGGCAGTATATAGCATTTTTTCTCTCGATTTTGACTCCAATGCATAAATGGGAAGTCAGGAGACAACATTTTTGCTTTTCATGTGATACGTTCACTTTCACTACTGAAATAAATAGCTGAAAATATTTTTGTTGTATATCACCAAAATCCCGTAAATAAGACTTCCCCACATAAAACGCCCCACATCTCTAAAAAAAAAATTATTTTATATAAAAGCTATTTTTGCTTATATTGCCATTTTTTTTGGATATTGTGTTAAATATATTCAATCGAACTTGACTATTTTTTTCGTTACAGGCCTACGGAGAGCATGTGCACCGTAAAACAAAGTGGGGCGGTAGGAGTTTGGGGGTGGAAAATAGCTGAGGATACATTTTTTTTTTCAGGACGTCGTGGAGGGCCGGGGCGACAAGATTTTGTTCAATCCCCGATAAGACTATGAATGATGATTCAGTGTCATTTCAGCTTTTTACAACCGATTATAGACAGTTAGAGGGAAGGGGTGTTCTTGACAGGTCAAGCAACTCTCTTTTCCTTTTTAATTGTATTTTCATTCATTTATTTGTTTGCTTGCTTGCTTATCAGATCGGCGGCGGAATGAAGAGTACATTTTTTTTGCTTGTCAGAAAATTTCAAAATCCTCCACATTGGGAAATCATATAAGAATAGGAAAGGATGTAGTTTAGAGGCGTGTATCATTCAATTTTGAATATTTACGCCAGAAGAAGAGAGAAAGAGGATCGCCATGCATCTTAACGTCTCCATCCGAAAGACGGTATATGCAACCAGGCTTCCACGTACAGGCATGAACTAACCCAAGTCTATGACTGTCCCGAACAGCTTGATTTCGGGCGCACGCCACGACGCCCCCTATTAATATACCCTGAATGTAATCAGTGTTAGTCCTCTTGAGCCAGCAAAAGGGATTTGTTTGATCCAAAGACACCAATCTTGAGGACAGTGCGATCTGTTTTTATTATACCATTTAATTAATTCATTAGAGAATTTTATCTATTCATTTTGTTTTATTGTTTGTTTGTCTATTCATGTTCTCAATCAACCATTTAAACATTGCAATATAATAGAATTGGACCCATCTAAATGGGGGAAAACAGTGAAAAAAATCCCCCCCCCCCAAAAAAAAAAAAAAATTGAGTGGAGGGGGAGGGGGCGGGGCTGGCACTTTGTCTAGTTATGAGTGTTTCCCCTTCTTGAAGAACATGGAACCGTAGCGCAGACCAATTTCTAAATCTGCATGCCCCAAAGAGCTTTATATTTTATAAAGCTCTTTGCCATGCCCCTAATTAAATAAATCCCGTGTAATTTGAATTATGATGGCAATTAGGTATAAAATCATTTTTTTTCCCTTTTTGAAGCCATACAGTGAGAACTTACTTCGGGAGTAAAAAGGAAAGAAACAAACAGACAAGAACACAATACCATTTGCAAATTGATGCATGGTTTATCGGAAAAAGTATCAGTCTCATTTTTATTCCAATCACATTATTTCTCATTTGTTCTTCTGAAGAAAAAAAATGCGAATATCCAGGATTTCCCTATGGTGAGAAAAATGGTCATCAGAAAAATGGTGCCCCTCTTACTTCTCTTGCCCTGATTATGGGTTGTTAGGTGTATGAATGCTTTATAACAAAAATAAGAGAGCAACTTTTCTTTTGAATCCAGCAATAAATATCAAATCGTGGCAAATTTAATGATTGAGGAAGAAATTCATAAAAAAATATCACGGCTCCTTGCTAAAAGTTGTCTGTCCGGACACCCAATTATCAAATACAAATCCCCCTAAAAAAATCAATGAGAAGCAAAATAAAAAATTGGTCTTCAGAAAATGTTCTGCCTTTCAGTCTGGTAAGTTTTAATTTGTTTTATGCCTCTTCTACCAGCCCCCCTGTTTTTATTATACCATTTAATTAATTCATTAGAGAATTTTATCTATTCATTTTGTTTAATTGTTTGTTGGTCTATTCATGTTCTCAATCAACCATTTAAACATTGCAATATAATAGAATTGGACCCATCTAAATGGGGGAAAACAGTGAAAAAAATCCCCCCCCCAAAAAAAAAATTGAGTGGAGGGGGAGGGGGCGGGGCTGGCACTTTGTCTAGTTATGAGTGTTTCCCCTTCTTGAAATAACACGGAACCGTAGCGCAGACCAATTTCTAAATCTGCATGCCCCAAAGAGCTTTATATTTTATAAAGCTCTTTGCCATGCCCCTAATTAAATAAATCCCGTGTAATTTGAATTATGATGGCAATTAGGTATAAAATCATTTTTTTTCCATTTTTGAAGCCATACAGTGAGAACTTACTTCGGGAGTAAAAAGGAAAGAAACAAACAGACAAGAACACAATACCATTTGCAAATTGATGCATGGTTTATCGGAAAAAGTATCAGTCTTATTTTTATTCCAATCACATTATTTCTCATTTGTTCTTCTGAAGAAAAAAAATGCGAATATCCAGGATTTCCCTAATTTCCCCTCTTTCTTCTCTTGCCTTGAGTGTTAGGTGTATGAATGTTTTATAATAAACATAACATAACTACTAAACTTTTGAATTGTGCACTGAATAACTGCAATATGGCAAATCTAATGAATGTCGAAGAAATTCATTAAAAAATATGACGGCTCCTTGCTAAAATTGTCTATCCGGACGCGCAATAATTATCAAATGCAAATCCCCCTTAAAAATTAAATGAGAAGCAAAAAAAAAAAACAAAAAAAAACAAAACCGGTCTTCAGAAAATGCTGTGTCTTTCAGTCTGGTAAGTCTTTATTTGTTATGCCTCTTCTACCCCCCCCCCGACCCCTCCAATAAAAAAAAAATTGATTGGAGGGGAGGGGCTCGAACGGCCTATCGATGAATTTTCCCCCTCCTTGGACGGGCTTCTCTGAATCTTCATGCCCCTATAAATCCTGTGTAATTTGACTTATGATTCCAATTAGGTATGAATTCTATTTTTCTTCATTTTTGAAGCCATACAGTGATCGAACTTCAGTAGTAAAAAGGAAAGAAAGAAACAGACAGGAAAACAATACCATTTGCAAATTGATGCATGGTTTATCGGAAAAAGTATCAGTCTTATTTTTATTCCAATCACATTATTTCTCATTTGTTCTTTTGAAGAAAAAAATGCGAATATCCAGGATTTCCCTATTAATAGTGAGAAAAAAAAAATGGTCATCAGAAAATTGGTGCCCCTCTTTCTTCTCTTGCCTTGAGTTGTTAGGTGTATGAATGTTTTATAATAAACATAACATAACTACTAAACTTTTGAATTGTGCAATAACTGTAAATATGGCAAAGAATCAAAATATGACGGTTCCTCGCTAAAATTGTCTATCCGGACACCCAATTATCAAATACAAATCCCCCTTAAAAATTAAATGAGAAGCAAAAAAAGAAAAAACGGTCTTCAGAAAATGTTGTGCCTTTCAGTCTGGTAAGTTTTAATTCTTTATGCCTCTTCTACCAGCCCCCCCCCCCCCCCCCCCGATAAGTCATTTGCCCTCTTCCCAGGAAGCCATACAATCTCTATCACGTTCCACAAACTGTGGGAGAAAATGAAAACGCGCAATTTGGTCCCAATTTATATCGTGTGTATCCAATTCGGCATGTTGTATTAGCCTATTGTTTGTGTGTGTTTGTATTGAACGAATATGAGCAATTTTTCTGTGCGAACGAATTTTGCGATGATGTATTTTTTGTGGGCGTTGAACCTGAAAATGAGAGAATAACATCACACATTTTGGATTCACGAGTAATTAGCAGCAATCTTCAACTTCTTCAGAAGTCAGTTTGAGGAAATCTTTCAGAATGTCGACCCAGGCGTCAGGGAAAAACATGAAAACGAAGCACATCAAGGCCGTCTCGCAGAAAGTGAAGCTTTTTCGGGCGAGTGAGCCGATGTTCAGTGTGTTGATGTGGGGGATTAACCACTCGGTAAGAAATCCAATGCAGTTCAGATGAAGATGATGGTGGTATAAAATGATGATGATGATGATGATGATGATGATCATGATCATGATCATATAAATAGTATAAGGAGATGTTGATCGTATGCTCAAGATGGCCATCTCCACGATATCAGTGGACTTTGTCTTTGTTTCTAATTCTGTCTAATAAATGTTTGCGATAATAATGTAAATGACGTCTTAATGATTGATGTGGAAATGAAGTTTAGAGAAGATGGTATCAACCAGTAATCATGGGGCATTATCATGATATCGACATATAAATCTTCTTATCTGTCACCTCTCCATTCACTGCCGCCTGTTTTGTCATCGTTGGAGACAGATAGCCTCTCGCATTGACTTGTACACAAAATCTACGCACAGACAGCAACACGAAGCCGAAGGGATGGTGCCATTTTGGTGGTACGTGGTCATGGTGGTGACAGATAAATCTCACCTCTCACTGCCCTCTGACACTGGTCTTACATAATGGTATGGTTTGGGCATCCTTCTCCTATGCCAGGTCCCTCATCTGTGCCTATACGCGATGTACATGTAAAACGCGCGCTCGGTGATATCAAGACTTTTTCCTGAAAATCTCCAACCGCGTGTAAAGTGAATGGGATGCAGAGAATTAGAAGGGACCAAAATATTTTGGACGGCAAAAATGAGAAGGGTGTACCGTATGACCACCGGTTTCCGGCCGCTTAAGCAGTTTTGCTCTTCCACAAGTCACAAGATCCAGCATTTCAAGTTTATTTTTAGATCATGATTTAGCCGAAATTCTGGGCTTTTAATTGATGTGCATAACTTAATGAATGGCGCCC
>BQKZ01000733.1:24208-38980 GCA_036244855.1 Temnopleurus reevesii
GATTTTGCTGAGATATTTCTCATACATAATATTTAGGATATTTGTGATAATATCCGATTAAAATTGAATTGGATATTCATTGACTTCATATGCTTTTTTCAAGCTGAAAGTTTAGGTGCGCAGACGTGCGACCTCCCATCATAGGAGTGTTGGTCACTAGTGGTCCAGGGCCAGGCAAATCCAGAGATTATTACAGCGTGTGCATACCATGTAAAAATTATAAACATGTCATTGGTGGTAGAGGGGGTATTGTTCAAAAGTTGCAATTGATCACAATTTGAAGTTGATTGGAACGCACCAATCAAAATCATCATTTCATGCGTGTCTTGTTTAACAAGACACGCATGAAATGATGATTTTAACCGCACATCATGCATTCATGAAAATGCGCTTTACAATAATAATAGTGATTTTGGCTACTTGTATAGCGCACAGGTCCACCTTTCGGTGCTCATGGCGCTTTGGGCTTACTTGAAGAATACAACCCAACCACCAGAGCAGAGGGCTGTCGCACTTTCGTATCCAGCCGTGTGTATGGAGATGCCTCGTTCTTTACATGTCCCTCAGCTCAGTGTGTTGCATTGCATTCTGCAAGTACTCGACAATTTTGCAACTGATTTGCAGTTGATTTGTGATCAATTCACATTTTCCAAGTTTTGAACACCAATACATGTGTGAGTATGATACACAGAGGATCTGAAATATATATTCAAAGGTGTCTTTAATTAGGTTTTGTGGAAAGAATAGTGTGGTTATTATGTAACCCTGGCTTAATTTTAGATTTCGAGAATTTTTTCGACAATCAAACTGATTTTTTACTTGAAAAAAAAAGCGAAATTGTGCCTACAGTACAGTATGGTACTCACAAATCTGGTGCAAAAATCATTGCTGATGCTCTTCTGCACAGCAGCACATCCCAATTGTTTTGTTCACAAATTGATACAGTGTGCGCATGTATGTTTGCCTAAGTCCTTGGGCCATTTTCTGAAAATGTTATCTCAAATTTGTTCTTTAAAAAAACTATGTTACTTTCCTAAATTGGTATTCTGAAAAATCAAACCGTTCTTGTATTTCTTCATAAAGCTTTGTTGAGTTTGTTCTTAGAATTCTTGATAATGTTAGTCTAGATTGACCTTGCTCACAAGCACATTGCACTTCGGTGTGTAATGCTGAAAATTTTGGACAATTTGGCTCACACCCTGGACAACTCTGGCCAACCGGGTTTGGGACAAATTATCCAGGCTGCGTTGGCTTGGTGGACAACTCGGTCTATTTGTATAATTTGCTATATTATTGTACCTTGACGGATCACTTTACATGCAGTATATTGTTACAAAGGTGAATTTCCTGATCAATTGAATATAGGAATAAAATGTAACTGTTATTTGTTCATTTCAATTGGTAGGCTTTCATGAAGATGAGATAATATTCGTATAATCCTAAATTTGATCTTAAACTTATCTTTGGAACTCGTATATAAGAAAATATTTGAAATACATTGGAACTCTTGATACATCCCAAGACAATTTTGAATCTGTTCACTAACCACTGAGTAAAATAGGCATGACACGCAAGAAGGAGAACGTATGTATGTGAAAAAAGAGACAATTTGAAGAAAATCAGCCCACGTTTTCACAGGAAACCTCCTAATTGCTCCCAGATATTACGGAGGGGACGAGATGAGCGCGAGAATTTATGAAGCCGGTCTGACTATGATTACATGTAGATGTCCATATTTCAAGTGCTTCTCAATTTTCGACTATTCCATAATATGTTGCAATGTCTACTCTAAGGTTACTTGCCCAGAACAGAAAGCTATCGTTTATGTTAGCTACCTGTCTTCGTGTAGTATCCACTTTGGAATACAGGTTAACGGTAGCCTTTTCCATGCATGTTTAGACACATTTTTGTGTTGTTGGTCTTGTTACATGTTTGTTGATTACTTATATTTTCACTGTTTTGTTTGTTTTTCTAATTTTATTTGAATATAAAAAAAAATTAAATCAAGAAAAATTACAACATCTACAAGAAAATACGATTAAATGGAATAATTTTCACTAAATAGCAAAGTTACACATAGAAATATGAATTATAAAAATAGGTTAAACACTTGAAGACTTGGAAATGGAATATGGAAGAAATGTCAAGCAAAAAAAAAACAACAACAAATTATTAAGTGGCAAGGTTATACCTGAATTTTCTTTTAACAAAATTGATGGCGAGCTTATATTCATGGTTTCTACATAATTTACAGTATTTTCTTTGTCAGGCGTGATTATTACTATTACTCAATTAAAGTTGTTTTTGTCATTGTTATTATCTAGTGGTGATGTTTGTCATCATCCACTTTTGCTATTGTTCTATTAAATCCATATACCACATACCAGTATGGTGTGTATACAAAGTGATGTTGTTTACAAGCCAACTTGTCACCGTGTAGAGACCTTAACACTCCATGCCTTGTGAAGTGAGATAACAAGTAGACAACAGAGGGGAAAAGAAGCCAATGCCTTAATGACTTTTCCAGATTATAAAATATCATCAATAAATGAATGGGGGATAATACAGCTTCGTTAGTCTCAGAATGCAGGCATCATTTTCATTATTACTTCATCACTTTATCACTTGTGAATGGTAGATGTCTTTTGAAACAGTGATGTTGTTTACAAACGAACTTGCCACTATGCCCAGATCTCAATATTCTGTGCCCTATGAAGTGAGATAGCAAAGTAGACAACAGAGGGGAAAAGAAGCCAAGGCCTTAATGACTTTTCCAGATTATAAAATATCATCAATAAATGAATAGGGGATAATACAGCAACATTAGTCTCAAAATGCAGGCATCAGTGTCATTATGAACCACTTGTGAAACGCAGATGTCTTTTGTATCGTGGACTGTGGAACGTCTTGAAAAGCGGAAGGACTACAGTACATGTTACAATCTTTTTTAGGCCAAATAGTTTACCATGGATATAAACATTCATATTCCACATGGATTTACTTTATATATTTTTATAGACCAGATGTTTGTACATTATTTCTTTTTTTGTTATCCATGCAAACAATTTATTTTGTATTGTCCTTTTAATAGAATGGTGAACTTTCTAAATTATACTAATGAATTGTTAATCATTAATTTTCATATCATGAATTATTCATGAAAAAGAAAAAGGGAAACTTGCGATCAATTGCAAATCAGTCGCAAATTGATATGCATAATTTCATTCGCTCAGTGTCAGCACTCTTTACAAGACGAGCATGAAACTATTAATGTTATTGGCATGTGCCATTCAACTGCTACATGTATGTAGTGCCCTCTCTTGGTAATAACAATCTTTTGTTTATTAATCGGGCATACGCAAGGACTCATTTAGGTTATTTCCAAGATTTGACAAATGAATGATAAAAAGATATATGTCATAGAAATTTTATTCTGTGCATGAGAAGGTGTCCTTTATCAAAAAATAAATAATTGATTCAGTCTCAGGGTATTAACCGAGAGTGAGATATTTTGCACATTTTTAGGTTATACTTACAGTGTATAGCTTTACAAAAATCCTTTCAATTTTTACATTATTTTTTTTGTAACATGTTCATGATACTATATTTAATTTGATCAGGGAGTTGTGAGTTTCCCAACTCCCTGATTTGATTGTGGCTTGAAGACAAAATTTGGGTACAAAAATATTTGCCTTTACCATTGAAGCTGTACATGTACATGTATCAGGCTGCATGTTGGAGAAGAGCAGTGTTTATTGCTGCGAACCACTCATCTGGCAAATATTCAAATCAAACGAAGGAGGTGGTCACACTTCAAAGATGATAGCAGTGACCCTGGATTTATGACCGTGGATGACGTTTACTAGTCTGCAGGCACAGACCATTTCATTTATAATTCCATGTACAGGCCATTGACTTTTGGTGTTGCATTTTGCACAGTGTGTGCAGTGCATGATACAGAGTCTGAAATCACAGACTGCATTGCCTTTTTCTCCAAGGGCTTCATAATATTGTGAAGTAGTCTCATAATGCAGATTCTTGATTATGCACTATACACATAGCTAAAAGTCTTTACCTGCAGACTAGAGTATTATGAAATATGTTGTACTTGTACAAGTTGAGTATAGCGTATCTTCTATAAAGTGAGACTCCTTCGTTACATATTTCTACACATCAACAAATCTCAAAGCTAAGTGTGGTTTATATAATGACTGTGTCATTCCTTTAATCAAGATTGTCAATCAATCTATGTAAATGTAGGTCGACATCTAAAATCTGTGTACAGAACACTAATTTACATTTTGAGTATCCACTGTTTACAGCATTGTACTGGATTGCCAATTCTAGCTCGAAAATGAGACTCCTACATGTTTTGGAATGTGTTGAGTCCCTCACATCAACAAACCTCAAAGCGGAGTTTGGTTTCATAATGACTGTGTGTCATCCTTTAATCAAGATTGTCAATCAATCTATGTAAATCTAAAATATATGTACAAGTACACTAATTTACATTGTGAATACCCACTGCTTACAGCATTGTACTGGGTTGCCAATTCCAGCTCAATAGTGAGACTTCTACCGTACATGTGATGGAATGCGTTGATTTCCTACACATCAACAAACCTTAAAGATGAGTTTAGTTTCATAATGACTCGGTGTCATTCTGTCAAGTAATCTCCACAAATTTGTATCTACTGTACACTACACTGTATGTCAGGCTGCTCTACAATATGTACACGAATACATGAATTCTCATTGTTTTTACAGTATTTTACAGGGTTGCCAACACTCAATCATTTTAGTGAGACTCCAACATGTATTGGAATGCATTGATTATGTATTTTGAACAGCAGACCTCGAAGCTTTGAGTTTGGCTTTGTAATGATTGATGTTTGTGTCATCCTCTATACATGTTAATCAATGACAGTTGACACACTTGTCAATCAATATAATTTATAAATATGTGTTTATTTTTAATCTACATTTATATGTAAACAAATTTTTACATCTTTGTATGTTTAATCAATAGCCACTGTTTACAGCATTGGCTTGTAAATTGCCTATAAAATATAATGAGTACTTCCATGTCCAAGGCTGCCAATTATTTGTCAATTTTTTTAAATTAGAATTACTCATTTGGATTTATTTTGAACCCCAAATAATGATATTGGTCTACATAATACTTGGTTTCTCACTTTCAGTTACATGTAAATATTGAATGCCCTGAATACATTTTGTGGACTCTGTACATGTACATGTACATGTAGCTACACATACAGACTGCAAGTATGTACATAAACATCTGCCAATCAATCTCTGTAAATTATTGACATTGTGTAAGTGTACATTGGTACTATCTAAAATGTACATAATTTATGCCCTGCATATAATCCCAGTGAATGTTTATGTGCACATCAAATTTTAACATTGGGGCAGACTGCAGACACAAAGTGCTGCCTTTGTCATACATGTATGCCTGGATACTGGTACAAACATCAAACCTAAAATTGTTTAACATTATATTACACAGTATATGAAAATGTGTGCACTGAATGTACTGTATTAAATGCAGAAACAGTATGCCTACAGTGTGCTTCTTTATAGCTGCTTTTTATGCATGTTATATTCTACTACTGTATGATTGTGATCATGACAAACTGCATGTACCTGTACATAAAGAGATTTCTGTAGATTGAATTGTACAGGTATTCATATAGATCATGCACAGCACTCATGTAGAACCATTTTTAGGGTTTACACCAAATGTGTGTACATTATACAAATATTTTTATTTTAGTAATATTATTATTTTTATTATTATTATTATTATTTTTTTTTTTGGGGGGGGGGGGGGGGTTACTTTACCCAATGACTATTGAATTCTGTATTTTCCATAGACTTTGTGCTGGGACACGTGGTTCCAGTTGTCAATGGGTTAACAGCCTTTGTTTTTATTTTCTTGCATAGTGTTTGGCACAGAATCCTGCAGTAAATTGATAACCTTGTCATTTTAACCATTCAATGTTAGCATATTAAAACAATTTGTAACAGCCTTTGTTTTTATTTTCTTGCATAGTGTTTGGCACAGAATCCTGCAGTAAATTGATAACCTCGTCATTTTANTCAAAAAATACAAAAACAAGTTCAGGTCGGTCCATTTTCAGAGGTTCAGTTGGTTGAGGGAATCCAAACAGTTTTTTATTTTTTGGGGCCTTATAACAGATCCTGAATCCCTCTATGAACACAGATCAAAAAAATAAAGGCGTTATTTGATGCTTGAAGCCTTGATTGAAATTGAAACCAGTTTACAAAGAAGCAACATAATATAATTAACAAAAATTGAAAGGTTTCATCCCAGAAAATATCCACTTACTGTTCATATTTTCCAAGTTTAATTGTGGTGAATAAAACAGGAAAAGACCTAGATGTCACTCGCATCCTCTAGTGTTGCTTATTTCCTGGTTTGCACACTGTACATCCAGTATTGCTTTCAACTACCCGGTATTATATTATTGTCTATAATAGATGATACGTCCAGGGAGGGCAAAGGAGGGCAGCACTTGGCTGTATACATGTATTTGTCCATCATCACATTTTTATGCCAATTGTAGCCAATGTTTATGATGATGCACACTTCTGTTATTCATATTTTGTATGATGTACAGTGTAGGGCACTTTGTCACTTAATGGTATAGATTCGTAATGGTCTGAATGCAGAAAGTAATGTGAAACGAGCTGATTATTTTATTCACAAGATGTTTTACATGCCTAAATATACATTTGTACCTGTGTACGAAATGGCGTATTATACTTCGAACATATCAATCACCGGTTATTCCTATGGTACGTTAAATTATAAATCGCATGGCAGCCCACCCGTACAGAATGGGTGGAGTGATCGGTGGTATTGTCTGCAGTGTGTGAATATCGTATTCACAAGTACGTGAAGCATATTGTGCTGGGGAGAGCGATGCTGTCGACATTTTTAATTTTGCGATAATTAAGCCATTTCTTGACCGATTTTATTCTTAAAATAAACTATGAACATGCTCTAATTTGCCATTGAAAAACTGCATTATGGTAATACTTTTACTGCAGTTCACAAAGTAGTTGAATATATCTGAAGCGCCATCTCTCCCCAAAACTGGTCTACCGGTTTAATGTTAAATGAGTTTTAGATATTTTGTACAATTATTGTTTGTTTTACAACTTTTGAATAGCTCGTCTGATCTTGCTCAAATTTCCATTGTGTTTATCTGTTTCTTCTTCATTCAATGAGAGCATGATAATTCCAGGCGTTGGCTCCCCTTGAAGAGTGTATGTGTGTGTATGTGTGTTTTTGGGGTGCTCGTAACAACCAGGCCCTGTTTATGCCCACAGGTCCTGTACATGTTTAAGATGACATGCACACAATCATCAAAGATAAAAAATTTGTCAATGATGGAGCAGGATACAAATGTACAAACACTGTTGCGGCAATGGTATGGAAAGAAGTGCCACTNAAAATTATATATCTTTTATTATTTAGTCATTAATTTATTTATTTATTTAAACATGTTTATAAGGATGACAAGATCAGCCACAATTGTTTACATTATGGTCTTTACATTTGGATTTTGGATTTTGGATTTTTAATTCATTATTGATTTTTTTAAAGGGAGATCTTTTGAAGAGGGCGACATGTTCTTAGTATCAGTTTAGCTGTATTCATATCTACCTGAGATTACACACTAGCTGACAACCAACATGGCCGTCGTTAGGCAGGGTGCGAAGGATGTGAACGCCCTCCCCCCTCCCCCCCCCCCCATCATTTGTTCGCTCTTTAGGTTTACATATTTTCTTTATATCCATAATTTGTCATATTTTGTATTCCATCATTTAAAATGGAATGCCCCAGTCACCTAAAAGCCTAGAAGCAGCACGATTCAACACGACTCTTTGTTTGCAGGCAGAGTCGTGTTGAACCATACTGCTTTCGGGTTTCTGTGTGACGGGGGATTCATGCGCGCACCCAGGATTTTCATACCCGGGGGGCTCAGCACAAATTTGGCGCCCCTGAGAAGATTTTGAAAAATGCCGCCCCTCCCAATCGTAAGAGGTGGGGTTGGGGCGTGTACTTTGAGGATGAAGCCAAAAAAGGCGAGAACTGAAGTTGTTAAGCCTCGAGGTGGTCCGGGGGGTGTCACTGCGGGGCATTTTTGAAATCTAGATGCTTTTAAACGCGATTTCCTGGTCACAAAATTGTGTTCTACACGGCTGTTCAGGTGCAGCTTTTTAAGGGGGTGTTGGGGGGGGGGGAGGGGGAATAGCATCAAAACCAATGGAAAGATCAAAATAGACAGTCATCTTTTTAACAAGTAAGTTCAGGGGCATCTCCATTGTAAGAACTTCTGGTCCAAACCAGCTTTTTGACAAAGGGCTGGGGGATTAGGGTAATGCACATCAAAGCTAGTGGAAAGATCGAAACAGACATTGTAATTAAACTTCTTGCCCAAACCAGCCTTTGGTGGTGGAAATGGGGGAGAGGTAGGTATGGTGTGCTTCTAAAAAAGTAGAATATAAAATTATACAATAATCTTTTAACAAATAAGTTTATGGTCATTTCCATTTAAAGACCGTCTGGCCCAAATCAGCCGGTCTTTTTTTTTTCATTTGGGGTAGTTGTGGTGGAAGAGTGAAAAGGGGGGGGGGGGGGGAGAGGTTATGGGGCACATCAGAGCCAACATTGAAAGATCAATATAGATAATCACCTTTTTAACAAAAGTTCAGAGGCATCTCTATTGTAAGAACTTATGGACCATACTAGCCTTTTCTCCAGGGAGTGTGGTGGATTGAGGGGGAGGGGCAGTTGGTAGTGCACATCAAAGCTTATGGAAGGATCAAAATAGACAATCCCCTTGTTAAAAGTACAATTCAGGGGCATTTCCGTTGTAAGAACTTCAGGCTCAATGGGGGAAGAGGGGGGAGGGGGGAGGGGCGGAGTATGAATAGTATATATATATGTATGAACAAAAAGATTTGTGGAACTCTAAGTTTAAACAGAAACATCACATTGGTGGACTTTTGCTAACACCATTTTCATCCTTATGTGTCTACATTAAACTGTTGAATAACTACACCAAAAAGCTACAAAGAATTTTCTTATAAGAACTCTTCATAATTCTCATTATTCTTTTAAGCCCCCCTCCATCTATAGGTTTCCTACTAGCAGACAGACCAAAATTTAGGAATTTGGATGAGTCAACACTCTCTTTATGATGTATTTCCAGAGAAACATTTGGTTGTCACTACCTATTAGCATTCACTTTTTCTACCCCAGTTTATAACTTTTTATCCCAGTCTCTAACTTTTTACCCCAGTCTCTAACTATTTTACTCTTTTCCCCCCTCTCTTTTGACAGGGAAAATTTGCCAAGTCATTTCAAATTCAAGGAGTACTGCCCGCAGGTCTTCAGAAATCTTAGAAATCTCTTCAGTATCACAGATCATGAATACCAGGTAGGAAATATCTTCTAATAATTGCCGGGATGCTAACCGATGCGGAAAATGCATGATTTTAATCAGAGTGTGAATAACGCAATGTGATCTGAACAAAAGTGAGAGCTAACTTGACAACAATCACTACACTCTCAGCTATTCCTTTGAAATGAAAGTAACCTTTAATTTTTATGAAAATACCCCTCACACACCTGTACATATTCCAGAACGCTTGTTATTTCTATCGGCATACAGAGACGCCAACAATTCCGAAACATGCATTCGGGAGGTGTATTTTGATAAATTGCTTTCGTCAACAGGGTGCTACAAGAATTGCTTTCATCAGTTGCCCGGTCGGCAACCAACCAAGTTTTCCAATCACTTGCCAGAACAAGTCTGTCTTGCCCAAAATTGATGGCCAATGCAAATTTGCAAATAAAGGAAAACTAGTATAAAATTGTTAGTTGCCTGATTGGGCAAGTGACAATTTCATTTACTTGCCCGACAACTTAATTTTGTTGCCCCAGGCAGCGGGCAAGTGGGTTTGTAGCGCCCTGGTCATAAGTGGATAGTTTATGGATATTTTAAGTTTTTATCACCATTTCCCTCATCTGTTGCATTGTTCACACTTTGATTCGGCCTCATATATTCCAGAACTGTTGGCATCTCTGCTCATGAAAAAGCTCTGTATTGAAGGTTTCATTTCATGAAAATTTAATTCACTACTTTTTGCACACATTGCAATCTTTTTATGATTTTAGGATGTTTTGTCATCATACTTTTTATCCAGATCCAGATGGTTGCAAGTGGTTGAGATGATATAGATGAAATTCTGTATATTTACAAAAAGTAATAATACTTCTTAATTTGTTTCAAGTTTTGTCTTCCTAGAAAAGCAGAAATTGTTTTAATACATATGTACATTTAATAACATTGTGATCAGTCAACAATACACCCTAGAACAATATAAACTCTGAAACTCAATTGGACCATTGTTTGATTGACAGTTTCAAGTAATGAGGGAGATTCTGAACAAAATGACTCTTCAAGAAATTTACAATGTACAAAATCTGACAAGAGCGTACTTCAAAAATGTCCATACAGTACTTTTTTTAATGTAATTTCCCGAGATGGTATACCCAATAGTTAAACATCATTGTAATTTCATTTTGTAGACAACCTCTTCAAAACAAATTATATGCCAAGAATAATTACAATTTTGGAAAAGACATGTAATTATCATTTTAATGCTGCTTACTTACTGTACATATATACATGTATATACAGGGGTATACATGTATGATATTCTACATGTACATACAATATATTCATGTATTAAACATGATGGGGTTGTTGAATTCTTGTTGAATTCTGTTGAAGTTTTTTGTATGAATTGGAGGGGTTTGAATCTGCAACCTAATAGTCACAATTTGGATGCTCTTGACACTTAGACCTCCAGGTTAGAATTTACATTTACTTTTAAACTGCCTGCAGCCCCTTTAAATATTTGAATGTATTTACCTTCATCTATTTTAACTTACATGTACCTTGTGAGAATACAAGTAAATTATGCTATCATATGTAGTTTTTTGCAGTTTAAAAATATTTTGTATTATAGTGACATTAATAATAATGATAATTTTACTTGCAATCTAAATCCACTCTGCAGAGTGCTCAAGATGATTTTGTTATTATTAACTTGGCTTTAGCCTGGCACACACTAGCATGCACTGCCAGGTACCCATTCATCTCACTTGGATTGAGTGCAGCTTAATTGGAATTCATAAATTTTATGCTAAAGGAAATGAATGCCTTTGGGATGGTTCAAAACTCAAACCTCTGATAGAATAGCGAGAATCAGAACCATTTTACATCAGGAAGCTATTTTTAAGACCACTTACAAATTTTGTATCAGAAAGGAAGCTAACTAAGGAAGCGGTTTTTATCAGACAGGAAGGGGTGTGGAATTACAGGATAAATTTCATGTTTTAAAATTTAAATGACAAAACTGTTTATCATATTTATCCAAATGTATTGTATTTCTTCCACAATCAACTCATCTTATAACCCGAGATGGACCAAAAAAAAACTGTTTTGAGGAAGTAAAATTATTAAAATGGATTTGGCATAAATTTTTGTAATTTACCATCGATTCTGTACAATGGAATTGTACAACTGGTTCAAATATTGATATTGCCAATGTACAGAGATTGTTCAATGTAAACAACACTTTAAATTTGTCATGAAAAATTATCATCATTATCGTCATTGACATTATTATTATCATTTTCACCCTCACTTTCATCATCATCATTGTCATTGCCTTTATTATTGTCATCGCTAATCATCACTATCGCTATAATCTTCGTCATTATCATTGTCGTTATCGTCTTCTTATCATGCCAATCTGGAATATGCACAAGGATAGAAATGATCGTTTCTGATAAAAAAAAAAGGTGTGATAAGGCCCCCCAAAAGTTGTTTGGTTGCCCAACTTGGGATTGTAAGGAAAAAAGCTGACATGAAGCTGAATGGTCGTTTTCAGCAAAATCATATGACATGTATGTCATGTGAAATACAAACTTGAAACATTATTTCAGACATTCTTTGGCTTCAGTCAAGCTATTTCTAGAATATTTTATTCTTTATTTTTTAATAGTCTTGGGCAACCGAAATTTTTTTTTTGGTTCAACAATAAGCATTACACTGTCTTTCATGAGAATGTAAGGTTCACCATTTTTGGTAATTTGCAATTCAATTTCTATTGCCCAAATTTCATAAAGGTGGCATCTCTGTTAACAATATTTTTCATTAATAATATACAGTGTACAATGTAAATCTATGCATGACTTTTAGAGCTTTCAATGTACATGATTTTAAGGTTTTTAAGTTTGTATACGTTGTAAATATGACAGATTTAGTCCGTTGACTATTATCATGTGGCATTTGAAGAAGAAAACTGTAATTGATTTGAATTGAATACGAAATAACCTACATCTATCTCATTCTCATCCACAGAATTCCTTTGTATGTTCAGCACCCGTGTACGATGACTCAGCGGGAAAGAGCGGTGCAAAGTTCCTACGGTCCTGCGACGGGAAGTTTGTGGTGAAGACGATATCAAAGGAAGAGGTTGAACTCATGCATAACATTTTGCCACCTTACCACCAGGTTAGTATACATTTGTCCTCAAAATTATTCAAAGCCTAACTACATGTAGCTATAATACACTGTATTTGTAAGTTTATTCTGATAATTAAATGGTGGAATGATCATGCTTTAAGGTAGTGCACAGTTATGTAGTTAGTTATTACATAATGATGATAATAATAATAATAATAATAATGCCATTTGTATAGCGCCTAATCCACTCTGTGGAGTGCTCAAGGCGCATTAAGAGAGAAGTGAAAGTACTGTAAGTAAGATTAACTTAAGAAGTGAACAGGTAAGTTTTAACAAGTTTCCTGAATGACAGGAGAGTAGAACAGCAAATGATAATCACATTTATTTGATGCTTAATGCCAAGTGTTTATTAGTGCTCTATTGCATTTACCTGCTATAGCATGGTTACCATTTGGCGCTCACGGCTGCATTCAAGGAATTTCTTTTTACCGATTCCCATTCATCTCACCTGGGTTGAGTGCAGCACAATGTGGATAAATTTTGGAAAGTTTCATTTCTATGGCACCTAATTATTATCATTATTTTTGTTATTATCCACCTTTTTATTATTATTGTTATCATTATTCTCTATTTCTTTCTCACACTCTCACAGTACATAGTCGAGAAGCATGGCGAGACATTGTTACCACAGTACTTAGGCATGTACAGATTAACGGTAGACGGCGCAGAGACATACATGGTCATCATGAGGAGTATATTCGGTCACACGCTACCCATCCACAGAAAATACGACTTGAAGGGCTCCCTCATCGACAGACAAGCCAGCGACAAGGAAAAGGTAGGTCTTTATGCCTCCACCACCGTACGGTGGTGCCGGAGGCATTTTGTTTTCGGGTTGTCCGTCCATCCATGCCATGATGCGTCCGTCCGAAACTTGTTACCACAATAACTTCAGAAGTGCTGGACGGATTTTGACTAAACTTGACTCAAATATGTATAAGCATGTGAGAATGAACTGATTAGATTTTGGGTTTAGGGGGTCAAAGGTCAAAGGGCACAGGACCAAAAAACTTGAAAAAAAATCACCCAAAATAGTGTGTTACGACGATAACTTCAGAATAAGTGATCCAATTCCTGAGGAGTATATTCGGTCACACGCTACCCATCCACAGAAAATACGACTTGAAGGGCTCGCACATTGACAGACAAGCCAGTGACAAGGAAAAGGTAGGTCTTTATGCCTCCGCCACGGTATGGTGGTGCCGGAGGCATTTTGTTTTTGGGTTGTCCGTCCGTCCATGTGTCCGTCCGAAACTTGTTACCACAATAACTTCAGAAGTGCTGGACGGATTTTGACTAAACCTGACTAAGTATGTATAAGCATGTGAGAATGAACTGATTAAATTTTGGGTTTAGGGGGTCAAAGGTCAAAGGCCATAGGACCAAAAAACTCACCCAAAATAGCGTGTTACCATGATAACTTCAGAATAAGTGATCCAATTCCTGAGGAGTATATTCGGTCACACGCTACCCATCCACGGAAAATATGACTTGAAGGGCTCCCTCATTGACAGACAAGCCAGCGACAAGGAAAAGGTAGGGCTCTTTTGGTGAAAGCAGAAGAATGAAATTTTAGGTTTAGGGCGCTACAAACCTACTTGCCTGAATGCCCGAAGCAACAAAATTTAGCTGTTGGGCAAGTAGAAGAAATAGTGACTTGCCCAATTGGGCTCGTAATTGCATTAAAGTCCAAGAACTATGCAGTTTGGACTATCTATAAATTTTTCATTATTAGGCCATATCCAGTTGCCAGATCTAAAATTTGACCAACGTCAGTGAGAACTACGCCGAATTAGATATGTGTGCAGTTGCTTTTGCTCACTTGATTGTGCTTTGGGCAATAGGAATTTGTGTTCGGGCAAGTGATTAAAAAAGCAACATGCCCGACTGGGCAAGTCGTTCGAAAAATTCTTGTAGCACCCTGTGATGTTCAAGTTCATAGACTGGGACCCCATTCAGATCCCAAAGCGGCTTTAACCCTAATCCCATTGGGGGGGGGCTTTTAAAGCCCCCCCCCTCAACAATTTTCGCGATAAATGTGAAACGCGAGAAGCTCGCGACATAATTTTTTCTGACTTTTATCTTTCAAGTCTCGCGCAACTTTTGACACCAA
>BQKZ01000733.1:54913-67273 GCA_036244855.1 Temnopleurus reevesii
AAGAAAGAAGTTTAAAAAAGAGGGTATGTCTGAATGTTTCAATTGTATGTAGCTTGTTGGTCCTATATGTGAACGAGGACCACATTCAATTAAAGATTATGGTGCAATTCAATGTTGGGAATGATTGTTTTCTTTTTTTGTGTATGGGTTTACTTTGGGGTAATAAAATTTACTTTGGGGCTCAAAATATAATTCCTATTGCAATTTGACCCCATTGCACTTTATAAAGCATCTGAGGCAAACTGCACAAATTATTCTTAGCTATCCTCTTCTTGCTAAGACGTCTTAACTTTTTGTGCCACCCTCTTAACACAGGCACAAACGTGGATAGTCTATGTTAAGAGGATGACCATGAAGTTTAGACGTCTTAGCAAGAAGAGGATAGCTATAAAGACCATTCCGTGCAATTGGACCCTGAACAAAAAATGGGTTGTGTTTCACGAAGCTACGCATGCTGCACATGACTGGTGACTTTTTCTTGCGCCAAATGATAACAGCTATGTTACTGAGGTAGCACCTGAAAAAAAGGGTCACCATTCGAATGTAAAATGTACGTACCTCTACAAACAGGTGTATGAAACACAACCCTTGGTTGTGTTTCATAAAGCTGTGCGTAAATCTATGTACGACTGTATGAAGGACTGGTGATCCTTTCTCGCACTCTATATCTCCTGGCACTGAATCGCACCAAAGAAAAGATCACCAGCAATTCATACAGTCATTCGGAGATCTATGCACAACTTCATGAAACACAACAGAGTTCTGTCATTTTCATACAGTACTGAAGAGCCATAGATAACTCACGCTTCAAGGGTCTAAGGTCTCATCTGTCCGCTGAATCAAAGGGAAGCCACTTTCTTTTGTATGCAGAGAGCTATTGTGAAGGCATAGTCAAATTCCCTTGTCCC
Source organism: Temnopleurus reevesii (assembly GCA_036244855.1). Classification (NCBI taxonomy): domain Eukaryota; kingdom Metazoa; phylum Echinodermata; class Echinoidea; order Temnopleuroida; family Temnopleuridae; genus Temnopleurus; species Temnopleurus reevesii. The sequence continues at coordinate 55,822 of BQKZ01000733.1, forward strand.
TTCTACTCACACTGTATATCTGTCTGATTAATAGGTTGCAACATTTCAGAGATTGATGAGAATTTTGTGATTGCTGTATAAATCTCTCCAGTTGAATATTTTTGGTTCAACTTTTGAGCTATTCATTTTCTAAATAATAGACATTGAATGTTTCAGGAGGCTGCATCTTAATCAGAAATTAAAAACGGGAATAAACATACAAATCTGATAAAAAATAGATAATTTCTAAAAGAATCTTTAATTACAACTATTTACAAAACATGTAGGAATTGATTTCCTGAATTTCATTTTACTTTACTACATTGTGTTGCAAAGATGTGTTCCTCACATTTTTTTTCACCAAAAACTCTCTGCATTCAAAACTCTCAATTGATATCCCCATTTCATGTAAGTAATGTGGATATTACATTTAGATGCTGCTATTGAACTACAGAAATTACAGCTTAGAATTTGAGTTGACTGTCAATCAGATATTCAGACTGCAGATCAGCAGTAGATATGAATGTAGCACTGCTCGTCAGGTTTTTCACAACATTATGAGAAATATTGTGGCATGATAAAAAGTTTGAATAGTTTTAACATTCAATCATTTATGAAACCCATGTGTTTGAACTGAATCTGAAATTTGTCTCGTATCAAATATCCCAAAACTTGTTTTCCCAAATAAAAATTTGAACTGACGTGAGCTCAGAATCAGAGAGATATAGATAATGTACATGTAACTCTACCTAAGTTGAATCTCTAGAGACCACTAAAATCTGTTCCACTTAGGAAAAATTCAACATTCCCAAGGTAAATTATACAAATTTTAAATGATTTGTTAGCAAAATTACATCTACTTAGGCAATTATTCGACTATGCCATATTCAACTTAGGCAGAGTTGACTGTATATTACAATGGAATTGGGACAATTTCAACAACAAAATGATGTCTTTGGCAGAGGGTGTTACTGTAAATGAATAATTTGAGTTGATAATAGTCGTCTTCGGAGTTTAGGATTGACTAGGTCTGGGGTATCTTTACATTGCATTCCTCATCCGTCTCAATGCCAACTTCCTCCTGTCAAGAAAGAGAATAAAAAATAAAGAAAAATGAAATGAAATAAAAGTCAAAATGTAATGAAATCTGTGCTCACTTTGAAATCATTTTTAGAAACAGAAAGAGAGAAAAAATAGATGAAAAGTGCAATAAAAGCATACATGCCAACCAAAGCGGAGCAATTTTTGCTCATCATGATTACTACTAACATATTGACTATGGAAACCGGGCATTCCCTACACAAGGTCTATGGGAATTACAACAGGTGACGAGAATACTAAATTGTATGAGAGTTTATCGGATATCGATCTTGATTATTCAGTAGTACAGCCATACCTTGTTATAACGAGGTCCTTGGGACCAGAAAAATTATCTCTTTCTAGCGAAACCTTGTTATATCCGGGCTAAAATACCATAAAATACAAAGAGCTGGGATCAGGAAAACTACCTTGTTATAGCGAGATCTCATTATATCAGTACTTTTTATAACGAGGTTGGACTATATTAACCACAGAAGAAAAAGGAAAAGAAGTCAAGCTCTAGTGGTATGTCCACAATTGTAATAGGCAAAAGTTAAAAACACTCATAACCTGGAACCAAAATTACTTTATACCACAAGTGGTTGATGAATGGGACCATGTAACAATGGGTGGGGCTGGGTGCTGCAGCCCTCCCTCCCCCCTTTTTTCAGAAAATATGTACAAACATATGGCTGTGTGTAATGATTGTTAGATACAGCACCTATGTACATATCAGGGCGTTCTGTACCCCCTGCAGCGCCTTTGGTAAAATAGTTGTATATGATAATATAATTTCTGTGGAATGAATTCATTTAGATGTTCCACTACCATGCTTAAAAGAAGCAAAATAGTGTAATGAGTCCACAGTAGTCGGCATTACTGTAAAGGGACATCTAAGAGAATCAGAAATATGTAAATAGACGATTCTTACCAGTAACTGTTTCTTGCTCTTTGGGTACCCCTCTAGAATAGCGTCAACAATGTCCATTGCCTGAGAAAAACATCACATTTTAATACAAATCAACGAAATAAACTTAATATGCCACTTGAATCAAAACATTTGGATGATTTAAAACCATTACATATGAATGGGCACAACTTTTGACTAATATATAGTTCATCTTCATCTTCATCTCTTATTTACTAAAAATGTCAACCAAACAAAAGTGCTATACTGCCCTCTCTTGATGTAAATTAGCCCAGCAATACCCTGATCAAATTCAAGAAGTTCTGAGCTGTTCGGTTATGATAATTCCTGTGAAGCATTGTACTTAAAGACGATAGTCTATAGCACAGTCTTACAAAACAATTCATGACTACAATCTGACAAATTTTGTGCAACAACTGGTCCATGACATCCTTATCTGAACAGTGGATAGAATTTGGAAATTTCTTAATTCAAACTTCATCAACATATGCAGTCAACCTTCTGGTCATATTACATTTTGTTAGCCATTCCAGTATCTTTTTAATCATCTTGATACCCTTACCATTCTTCTTCCTAGCTTTTAAGCTTTGCTTCTAATGGTTCAGCATCAATCTTCAAGTGATCTTTGTATTCTTTACAATTTCCTCCTTCTCTTCTAATGTTATAACGTCTCATAATTTTTAGATCCTTACCATTCTCTTTCTCTTTTTCCAAGCCTTGATGGTTGTTTTGTGACTCTCGTAGATGACTTTTTTCTGTTCGACACTAACATGGCTGCCGGCTGATTTGATTTGAGTCACTCTGCTTTGCTTCTTTGTACACTAGGATAAATAAATAACATAACATCTACATGTATGTAAAAAATGATTTAATTTGAGTTACTCGGCTTTGCTTCTTGGCACACTAGAATATGATAAACAAAAAGTAAATTAATTATTTAACACTGCTGACAGGGAAAATTGGAATGAAGTGAATAGTGTTTAATCCTAATTCTACAAGGCTGTTTTGGAAGTGATTTTCACACGAGTGTAACATCAAGATTGCATATACCCAATTGTCCCAAATTTGGTCTCAATTGCTTGAGGAGCTAAAGAAAAAAGTCACAAAAGTCACAATCGGCAGCATGGTGCGGCAAAACGTTGAGGCAAGGGAGCCATAACGCCCCCCCCCCGCCCCCGCCTGTAGAGGTAGGGTTAAAACTGTGGCTCTCGTAGATCACTTTTTCTGTTCGACGCTAACATGGCTGTGGACTGATTTGAGTTGGGTCACTCAGCTTGGCTTCTTGGTACTCTAAACAGTAATAATAAAGACAGGCAAATGAATGAATTTTTAACAAATGGTCGGAAAAATACCATCCCCTTCTAGTCTTTGGAATGCACAATGCCCATACGTTTTTTCCTTCTTTTTTGTTCTTGAATAATTTAATACCTGATTGAAAAAGGGGCTCCAGTAAAATTGAAGAAAAGTCAAAGTAAAATGCAACACTTTAAGATCCAGGCTTCTTAAAAGAGCCAAGTAACAAACTTGACAGCTGAAAATGCAATGACCTTTTTATTCTGTTTTTGCAAAACCTTTTGACTTTGTGTCTAGTGCTCTCTTTCATTCAGGTATTCAATAAGCCGGTTTTGTAATAGATTCAAATTTATGCAAGTTTCCTGCCAACAGACATGGTTACAGTAAAAACCTGTTTATAGTGGCCACCCAAATGAAACAGAAAAAGTGGTCACTGTAGACAGGTGACCTCTACAAACAGGTTCTATAACACATGTTTTCCTCTGTTTGTTGTGAATGAATTTAGGTGGCCACAAGTTAGATGTGGTCACTATAGACAGGTGTCTGCTAAGGTTTGACTTTACGTGGTATTCCTTAAAACAGGTAGCAACAATTGATCTACAATATACTTATGGAATTGAGCTGGTATGCATTAAGTATTGTTATGCCAGGCAAATTTCAGGCAAGCTTTCAGGAATAGCATCAGTGTAAAAAGAACTGCATTAAATTTGCATCGATCTAGCCAAATATAGATCATCCACTATTTCAATGATCTAAATCCCTAACCTAGAATATTTCGTACGTTTTCAGTTTCAAAACACCACTTGATTCAGCTAGCTTGTAATACAAGCAGCCAATAGAATGATCCTAATATTAAGCCTCTCACTGCCGCAAGTAAAGTGTAGCCTTTTTTACATGATTTAATCTATTTCAGCTGATTCTGAAAGTTTTTGGTTCAACAACTTTTACAGCTAGCTCTCTGAAAAAAAATATACTAGATATATGAGCAGAGAGGAAAAAAATAAATCTACATATAACCTGACAATTTTGATTATGTATTGTTTGAAGCAGGAAGTTTCAAAATGAAAATAATCACTAAAATTGTCTTTGACAAAGTTGGCAAACGTAATGAATGGGTAACATTCATATATGATTTTCCAAATATAGCTGAAAAGGACGAAAGAAACCATGTAATGTTTCCCAAAGGACTGTGCAGTACAATTACAAAGAAAAATGAGAACATTCTTTTGAAATGGCCTTGAAACTCTTTCAAAAATAGTATTAAAAAAAAACATATTCTTTCCACAAAATGTGCAATGGTTGGGAGGTACATGTATGCTGACGCAAATTTGAGATGAAAAGTTATCACATTGTGTCTTTAAAAACTCCAGTGCATAACGGGTTAATAGGGATATCAGGTTCAGCGTTTTGGGGGTGTAACGTTCCTGCGAATTCACGTTGATGGACGCATTGTAATCCAAGGAGGATCTCACGTTCCGTGAGTATCATCCCCGAACAGCTGACGAGGAATTCTTGCGATAAATGTGAACGAGAAACGGTGAGCAAGCTTCCTGTTTTATTGGCAAAGGGTGATGAGTGTTTGGAGAAAAATTGTTTCCCGCTGTCTGATTCTCTATAGGTACATTGTAAATGATTGTGATGATGATGATGATTATGATGGTGATGATGATAATGATGATGATGATGATAATGATATCGATATGATGATGATAATGATAATGATGATGATGATGATGATGATAATGATGATGATGATGATGGTGATGATGATGGTGATGATGATATTGACGATGATGATGATGATGATGACGATGATAATGATGATGATGACATTGATGATGGTGATGGTGATGATGATGATGATGATGATGATGATGATGATGATTATGATAGTGATGATGATGGAGATGATGATAATGATGATGATAATGATAATTTTTATGGGTTCTCTCCACAAATTTATTGGCGGAAATACAAATTCATTTAAGGGTAATTCTGCTGCCAGATCGATATAATAAATATGCAAGCAGCAACTCTCATCTTTTAAATCTTTTGATTGGACATGGTAAAGAATTATTTCTTTGACAATAGATGATGAGTGCGGGGAGATGTATAGTTTCCCTCCTTTTGATACTCAACAGGTGCATTGTACATGACTGTGATAAAGTTGATGATAATAATTTTTTTGCTCAATCCAAATATTTATTGGTGGAAATATAAATTCATTCAAGCACAATTACGATGCCAGATCGTTGCTGGTTGATCCTCCTCTTATGAAACACTAAATATGTAAGCAGTGTAACTCTCATCTTTTTAAATCTTTTGATATTACATGGTCAGGAATCCAATCTGGGACCGTTCGGTTGTGAGGCACTATTGTTGATCCACTGTAATAATCATGGCAAAATGAACAGATAATTAAAAAAAATAAATAAATTCTCCTTTCCCTCTTGTGGAAAAGTCCCATTTCTTGCTGAAATGGGATATCCACTGTTTTATATATATTTTGTTGTATTTTGTTGAATTTTTAGATGTAAAAGCAAACAGCATTCTGTCAATCATGAGTCATATTGATATTGTTTTTGAGCTCCGCCCCCCTTAGCCCTATACTACTGATCCAGTCCCCAGTGATTCACATTCGACCATCCACCTCTCACTCTTCATTTCCTGCTTTAATCCTACATAAGCTACTCTGCTTGACCAAGGTAGAAAGGTGTCCCCAACCCACTCCTTTTAACCCTTCCCCCCAAACACAATATACACCCAATGTACATGTATGACATTGTGCTATTGTGGAACTCCATATCTGTAGCCAGTGATTAAACCCTGAAATTTGAAAGTTGAAGCTTCTTGGTGTAGTGGTTCTGCTTATGACTGTCACGTTTTAATCAGATGGTCAGAGGTTCGAATCCCACCCATGGCATTAATTTCCTTCAGCAAGTAAGTTATCCATGTTGTGCTGCACTCGACCCAGGTGAGGTTGGTTGGGACGGCAGGAATGTATTCCTTGTAATGCAAGGCTTCGTAGTGTCTGGGGCTAAAGCCGGATAAAAATGAGTGTAAAAATTTCAGCACCATGAGTACTAACATGTTGGATCTGTGCCCTATTCAATAGCCACCGTTATTACTATTATTACTACTATTATTATCATTATTATTAATATTATTATTAAAGTGACATTAACCATAATAGGTCTTTCTCAAATGCGATTGGGGCATTTTGGATGAAGAAGACGAGGTCCCTGGAATGATTGAATTATCCATGGCTACAGTATCCCAAACATGACTGAACTTGATATTACAGCATGATCACACCCTCAATTAATTTTGAGTGAAGGGGAGAGATGGAGAGACAAAGGGAAAGAGAGAGAGACACACACAGACACACACAGGTAGAAATCAGTGGCAAACAGTAAGACAATCAGACAGACAGATTCAGGGAGAAAGAGAGGAAGAAATCATTTCTCTCCTCTATTTTCTTTTTGACATTGGAAAGAAGGTGATGCATAACTTTCCCTTGAAGAAAAGGGAATAAATCCTGGCATCCCCTTTCACAATTTCTGTATCTTGTACACCAAGGAAAGGTAGGGAGAAATGTGAGAGGTGCAGAAAGAAGGGAGATGGAGAGAGACAGAGGATAGAGGACAAGAAATAAAGTCTCCCCTCTGTTTTCTCCTGGGGAACCACTAGGTGAAGCAACCTTGACAACGGAAGGAAAGAGTTTCAGAAATCATAACATACCCTTGAAGACAGGAATACATCATTACATCTCATCTCACACTGTCTGTAGCCAGTACCACAAGGAAAGCGAGAGGGAAACAGGGGAAGAGCAGAGAGAAAGAGATGCAGTAGGCAGATGGAGAGAGGGAGGCAAAGAGGAAAGAAGAGGGAAAGAAATAAAGTCTCCCCTCTGGGAGACCACCATGTGAAGCAACCATGACAACAGAAGAAAGTGTTTCAAAAACCATAACATACCCTTGAAGAGACAGGAATACATGTACATCATCTCCAAGGAAGAAAAGAGAAAGAATTGTAGAGTAGAGATGAAGAAATGTAGAAAGAAGAAAGGGATAAATAGCTAGAGCTCGACAGAGAGAGAGAGGGGGAGAGATAGAGATAGAATACTCCTTTTCTGAGTGATCATCAGACGAAGCAGGCATGACAACGGATGGAAAGTGATGCAGAAACACATATAGAAGATAATGGAATGAATATAGATCCTGGTATCCCCTCTCACAATTTCTGTATCTAGTACTCCAATGAAAGAGTGAAAAAAATAAAATCTCCCCTCTATTTTCTCCTGGGGAACCACTAGGTGAAGCAACCTTGACAACGGAAGGAAAGAGTTTCAGAAACCATAACATACTCTTGAAGATACAGGAATACATCATTGCATCTCGTGTCACACTGTCTGCTACTTGCCCCTTGGGGAACGCCACCTTGGGCTTCAACATTCAACTCTAGTCTTTGAAATGGGAAGACATCTCGGTTTCCCTGATATTGGGTTTTTAGTCTGATCAGTCCTCTTGACTTTATACCTGCGGTTTTAATAGCCCAGTCTGCACTGCCAGATTCAGATATCTTGACCTTGAATTAATGCTGTTCTTTTGGAGATGTTTGGAGCTACATGAGTGTCCTATGTAGACCTCTTTTGGCAAGAGCAACTTTCAACAACCAACGTCCACCAATAAAAATACAATTCTTCTTAACTATTTACAACCATAAATCAACCTCTCTTTATATTCTAATTATTTCACCCCTTATTAGTAGAGTCTTCTCCTAGTTAAAGCAATTTCTTTGGTCCAAACAGATTCAACAAAAGCAAAAGTTTGACAGTAGTTAGTTTGAGGTCACACTGTGCTATCCGGAGTTCGTTAAATTTCAAAACTTTAGCCAAAAGCGCAATCAATATTTGCAATAGATCTTGAGATCTTAAGAATCCATGTCTGCAACATCTCAAGATAACCAAATCAATTTGGAAAAAGATGCATTATGCCTTCCATAACATCGACTTGCTATCTTCAACTCTTTACCAACCTTTTAACCCTTCAAGTTCCTCAGTTATCTCTACAACTCTTTACCAACACTTTAAACCTTTCCCCAGTTATATCATATGACTCGATTGCTTCTTATAGTTGACCCAAGAGGCTACTAGATAATTTCCTGTCTGCTCTGCAGTGTGAAATTGAGACATTTGGAGCGCATATGACTGACCAATACAGACTTCCTCTCCGCTCCATTACCCATTTTGAACTACTAGCCCTTACTCCCACATTCACAATATTACTGGTAATGTAGGTTTTTCAATTGGCAAAAACCACTGACATCTGATACTACTGTAAGCCGCTATTTTCAACCCTTTACTAAATTAACTCATATGACCTGATCGCTTCTAATAGCTGTCCAAAGAGAATACTAGATAGTTTCCTGTCTGCTTATTGGTGTGAAATTGAGACATTTGGAGCTCAAATGACTGACCAATTCAGACTTCTTCTTGATCTACTACACACTTCAACTAAAACAAAAGCCCCTAGTTCCACATACACCATATTACTGGTTGTCCCATAATTGTTTTCAATTGGTATAAACCACATCTGTTAGTAAACTGCTATTTTCAACCCTTTACCTAGCTATCTCATATAACTTGATTGCTTCTAATAGCTGTCCCAAGAGAATACTAGATAATTTCCTGTCTGTTCTGGTGTGAAATTGAGACATTTGGAGCTCATATGACTGTCCAATGTGCACTTCTTCTGGCCCTATTACACAATTCAACTCGAATACAAGCACCCTACTTCCACATACACCATATTACTGGTTGTCCCATAATTGTTTTCAATCGGCAAAAACCACATCTGTTTGTAACCTGCTATATTCAACCCTTTACTCAGATAACTCATATGACCTAATCACTTCTAATAGTTGACCCAAGAGAACACAAGATAATTTCCTGTGTGTTCTGGTGTGAAATTGAAACATTTGAAGCTCATATGACTGACCAATTCAGACTTCTTCAAGATCTAATACACACTTCAACTAAAATAAAAGCCCCTGGTTCCACATACACCATATTACTGGCTGTCCTGTAATTGTTTTCAATCGGCAAAAACCACATCTTTTGGTAAACTGCTATTTTCACCCCTTCACCTTGTTATATCATATAACTTGATTGCTTCTTATAATTGACCCTAGAGAATACTAGATAATTTCCTGTCTGTTCTGGTGTGAAATTGAGACATTTGGAGCTCATATGGCTGACCAATACAGAGCTCTTTTGCCTAAGGGCAACTTCCCTTTAATAACAAAAGTCAGATGATACATAGTTCACAGTTTGCACAATTTTAAGTTCTTGCTCAAGAGGTAAGCACTGTGAACAGAAGAGGCATATGATTTTGGACAAAGTAAACAACTTCATTCAAGCCTCCACAATAGCTTCATGAACACAAATGAATGTAGCTTTGTTTTTCATTGTAAAACAGTCATGTGATTTACATTTTTCCATTCAATTACAGGGAAGGGAAATCCTTTTGTATGTATTTAGCTATTGTGAATGGGTGAATGAAGTTGTTGATTTTGTCTTAAGATCCTTTGTCCTTTCTGCTCATGGTGAAGCATGTTGATGCACACACATTATTATTTTTTAATTGCTTGTTGCTTGTTTCTTGATCACTTAAGGTGATTCCTGGAGGGTGTTTTCTAAATGCTGGGACAGTTATTATACCAACAGTTATTAATAGTGCTTTCCATCTAATTAATAATAATGAAAGGCTTTTATATAGCGCTTATCAACTCTTTATGAAGAATTCTCTAGGCGCTCTAAAATTGCAGCATTATTACCCTGGCTTTAGCCCGGCAGCCACTTCATTAGCGCACTTGGCGTTTCAAGGAATAAATATTAAATTCAAGGATTTCATTGGATTAGTCAGTGCTGACTTATTGTCGGTGGCGAAAAGCCTAATGAAATGCCCCACAGGAATTGGAAACGGTTGAGAATTTTAATATAGCGCTGGCTCAATAAGCTAAATCTTATTCAGACTTCCTGAAACGTTAGTTATAGTAGTAGGTAGTAGTAGTAGCAGTAGTAGTAGTAGTAGTAATGGTTTATTTATTGAATCACAATTAAAATCATTTCTTGCAGCAAAAGGCTGAATTGCAAATGCATTTACAAAAGATCATTTAAAATACATAGAATGCACATATAAGTAAAAATACAACAAATACACATATAAGTAGGAATGCAATAAAGAATGGCATACCAGATCTGTAGCAACGGCAGTGGTCAAGAAAACGATATTGCAAATTTGGATTTTGTGATATGATGCCTTTAATGGCAATGAGAGGATTTCATTATAAAGGGCATTCGCACTATAAAGTCACAGTGATTTGGATCTCGATCCGAACCTTGATGTTATTCAGTTATTGTTCACACTAGAGAGGTGATTGAAATCACTATCCAGATTTTGAGCCGAGAAGTAAAGTGATCGCTGTATCAAAACAATCAAAGCACCCATGGAGGCGCCGTGGTGTAGTGGTCATGACTCTCGCCTTTCAACCAGAGGGTCGTAGGTTCGAGTCCCACCCATGGCGTTAATTTCCATCAAGAAATTCATCCACATTGTGCTGCACTCAACCCAGGTGAGGTGAATGGGTACCTGGTAGGAATATTTATTCCTTGAAACGCCAAGTACGTTATTAAGTGGCTGCCGGGCTAAAATCAGGGTAATAATGCTGCAATTGTAGAGCGCTTAGAGAATTCTTCATAAAGAGTTGATGAGCGCTATATAAAAGCTGTTCATTATTATTATTATTATTATGTATCTGCATGGCAAATATCAATGACATCAACGTCCATATCACCCTACCATTAGCACTACCGTTGAAAGGATGATATTTCAGAATAATCACACTCCAAAGTGTGATTTAGATCTCGATCCGAAATCACCAGAAAATTATGTCCGCACTGCGATTTAGGGTGATCCTAACATCGATGTTTAGACATCAACGTCAGGTTCGCGGTAATTTTCTGCAGTGTGAAGGCCCCTATAGACTGACATCATTGCTGCGTAAACTATATATGTCAGCTTGATAGTGCTCAAGACCAAAATCATTATCTTCAGGAAGTGCATTAAGTATTTCCGAGAAAATCTAAATATTTCCTTGAGCAAGAGCACA
>BQKZ01000733.1:68903-110181 GCA_036244855.1 Temnopleurus reevesii
CCCCCTTCCTTCCTACCCCTGCCTCCCCCTTCCTTACCTTCTCCCTCCCCCTTCCTTCCTACCCCTGCCCCCCTTCCTTACACCCTCCCCCCCTTCCTTCCTACCCATTGCCTCCCCCTTCCTTCCGTCCTCCCTCCCCCTCCTTGCCTCCCTCCTCCTCTCATGCCCCTTTATTAATGTCACAAATCTACCTACCATAGACGTGAGTTCTTGTATCCTCTGTTTGGCCTCCTCATTGGTCAATGAACTATTCAACATGGCGATCTCTGCGAAGGAGACAAAAACAAAAAACCAGATGGCTGAAAATAACAAATTACTTGCCAGAATTCATTTGTGATGATTGTCACTGACTTAATGCCTGTTTCTTAGACTGTCAATCCAATTCAAGATTTTGTAATGACAAATTGCACTCAAGTTCAACAGATTGTGTTCTATCAAAAGAGGGTGATTAAAATGGAAAATATGTATCTTTAGCTGTTCATCATGTTGCAAATTTTAAAGATTTTCTTATTAAGGATTTGATTGCTTTCTAAAATAAAGATAGAATTCCTGGGTCATGGAAAAATAACATGTCATAAAACAATAGAAATTGGTAGAATTATTGCATAGAAAGTTTTGTTTTCTGCACAGGACAGACATCTGGGGCCAATTGCACAAAATAGTCTTGGCTATCCTCTTCATGCTAAGGCATCTTAAGTTCTTATGCCACCCTCTGAACATAGTCGTATCAACGCTAATGTCTATGTTACGGGGGTTGCACAAGAAGCCAAGACGTCTTAGCAAGAAAAGGATAGCTAAGACCATTTCAAGCAATCAGCCCCAGGGCGCCATAACATGAAGGTTTGCAATTAATTGCTAATCTGAAAAAGAAATTCCAATAAACCGGTTTACTAATAGATTCAAATTTATGCATGTTTTTTGCCAACCCAGTTACGAGCTATTCCTTAAATTGGTCAATAACAATTTGATATACCTGGAATCCAGTTTGCATATATTACTTGCTGCTATGTCGAGTGAGCCTTGGGCAACCCTCGGGCAACCACTGGGCAACCATTTGGATTGTAAAGAACAACCTTTGTGTTCAAAGAACGCGTACAATTTGCATCATTAGTAAACTCTCCTTTTATTTGGTTACCGTTTTATTGACAACATCCGTATGACTTGTAAAGGAGATCTGGATTGGACATTTTCATCATCATAAGTTACAAATTTTTATATTATGGGGCCCTACATGTAGTATACATCTTAAAATCCCAAATCCAAATTTATCAAGATATTTATCAACTCAAACAAAATCAATATCAATAAACTAAAAAAAAGGAACAAAAAACAACAAATGTTTTCAATCGTTTTTTAAAATTATAATTGACGGACTGGAACGTGCATTTGATTTCATCACTTTTTTTGCAACAAACCCTCCACGGGCCTCACAATATCCCTTGTGACCTTTCCAGTTTCCCCATGTGACTTGTGTCTAAAATTAATAACCTTATCTCATTCAGTCATAAACATATTAATAGGCAACAGTAAGAGGAAAATAGATTGTTATGGCTTGAATTAAAGGACAAGTGACCGATTCTTGTTATATCCAAATTCAAAGAGTCAACAGTTACATGTGTAACAAAACATTCACACACTTTCCTGAATAATATAAACCTATAATTTTATAGTCCTTGTGTGCAGAAATGCAAAAGGAAGGTGCTTGGCTAATACTGACTTTGTTAGAATCAGACAAGAGGCCCTCGCATATTTATGAACATACAGTATGAGTGTGAAATTAATTTGATTAAAACTGGTCATCTGTTGGCTATTGAAGCTTGACTGACCATTTCTTTTTGCTATTCCTTTTGGATTACTCTGTAACTCTCTCTGTATCCAATTTTAGGTGTTGGCAAAATTGGATACATAAGTGCGTAAAATTTCACAAATTAATTGACTTTTGAGAACTATTTGGCAGATCATTGATAAGAGTGGCTTTAATGATGGGAGGATGCCCTCAATCCATCGACCAGCCCTTTAAAAGCGGCCCAACCTGAACCCATTATTATTATTATTAACGTCATGATTATTATTATTATTATCATTATTTCTTACTATTAATATTTTTACTTTTCACTAAAATCTAAAAAATAACAGTAAAATTACATATAAACATGTGAAATATGACATGAAAAGACATTTTCAGATGCTCTTCGGCTTTTCATCCCCGTTTACAACTTATTTTCCCCAAGAATTGTGTAATATACTTTTGAAAAAGATTGGGGGGGGGGGCCTTATGGTTGTTAGTGAAACATCTGTTCATTACCTTTGTCCATTTGCTTGCATTTCGTCCTCGATGCTTCTAGACTGCGTGTAAGTTCAGTGATCTTTGCATCCATCCCTTTCAATTCCATCTCATCTACACTTGGAAACTGACTCTAAACAAATCAAATGAAAATCCATTACATCTTATACTGACCAAACAAACCTATCGCCTCCAATTGAGAACTTTCAATCACTAATACATTTTTGAAATGCAGTATGCTCTACAGCTCAGTAAGTATTTGGAAAACAATAGCTTTAGTTGGTTATTGATATATAGAAAAAGGGCTACAAAGAGTATCATAAAGTTCACTACCACCACTAGTACCATCATCATCATCATCATCACCACCACTACCACTACCACCATCACCATCACTACCATCATCATCACCATCACCATCATCATCATCATCATAATCATGATCATCATCATCATCATCATCATCATCATCATCATCATCATTATCATCACCGCAACCATTCTCATCATCATCACCATCATATCACCATCATCTTTATCACTATCATCATTATTATCATCATCATCACCATGATCATCTTCATCACCATCATCATCATCACCATCATCATCATCACAATCGCCCTCATCACCATCTTCACCATCACCATCATCATCACCATCATCATCACCACTCAATCTCCATCATATTTACCTGGTCTGCTACATAGACCTTCTGTTTTCCGTAAACCTTCTCTGTAATTTTGTCATCTTTGGCGAGGTCTTCCAGAGATCTTACTACAAGCTGATGGGAGAAACAATAAAAGAGGGAGAGACAAAAATAATAAATGATCGACATCATTTTCAAATGTCTGAAAGACAGAAAAAACACATTTTCAATCTGAAGCATAAACTTGGTGGAAACCTGTCATGGTAACATCCTTGAAACATGTCCAATGCATTTTCATCAGTAAAAAAGGACAAGTTACATGTTGAAAGGTGATGGGGAAAAAAGGATTAATATCTCCTTCATATCAGGAATATACATTGTATCCCTTTTTTATTATTACAAGTTTACATCTGATCACAAAATAAGAAAACCTGATTCAACATTATCCCGATACCTACATGTACATTAGCTCACCTCCAATCAATGATCTCAAAACAAATTAATCATCTGGAAATCAATGAAATATGAGCATTTTATTTCAATTTATTAAAATTAATAATGAAATATATATATATCTGTACAGTAGCTAGCTTGTTAGTTGTACAGGCTTGCAGAGGAAATAGACCATGTACAAATCTCTCCCAAACACACATCCATGTGATCAAAACATACGGTAGGCTTAATGACTTGATAAGGATATCAACCAATTATAACAATTAGCACCAAGCACTGTTTCACCATCAGTAGAGATAAAGCGGTAATAGCTACTACATTGCTCAAATAATTTAGTCTTTAGTAAGCACAATATCTCTCAATCTGTAATATGCATTGGCAGGGGTTGTGTTTCATAAGATGTTTGTAGATCTATGTATGCACAACTCTACGTGCGACTGCCTTGGTGACCCTTTCTCTGGTGCCATTCAGCACCAGGGTTGTGTTTCATCATGGATCTACGCAAGAGTCTACGAATTACTGGTGATCCTTTCTTTGGTGCAATTCTGCACCAGGAGTTATCATTGAGTGCGACAAATGACCACCAGTTGATTGTACAGTCATGTATAGATCTACGCACAGCTTTATGAAACACAACCCAGGAGTTGTGCGGGTACAGGGTAACCAGTAATTTGTGGAGTTGTGCATAGATCTATGAACAGCTTTATGAATCACACACCAGGATGCCTTATGGAAAAAAACAAAGCTTTGAGGTGAGAAGATATTGTTCTGAGAAAATATCTCACCACCCACAATCTTCGGGCAATGAAAATCACAACTGGTTACATGTAGATTATCCTGGGCTTCAAATCATGACCATTGATATGAACATTGGGGATACAAAATGGCCCTTGGCCTGGGTTTAAAGTCTTAAATATCAAACAAATCTCATGTCACATATCTCTAACCCCATTCAACCTCTGTGTCTCAAATATATCTCAGGACCCAGAATTTCTTTTAAAAATTTAGTAGTTGAACAAGTATGATACAGATTTTAAATAAGGGTTGTCAGATAGCCCAGCTGGATTGAGAAATTCCCACCAAATTTCAACAACATTTAAAATATTCAATCAACATTATTCCAGCCCGATTTCGCTTTGAGGAGTATTTAATCTGACATAATAATCTTTAGCTCATTCTTAAAGATATATTCTGGTATTTGTTAAAAAAATAAAATAAATGTTCACAGAATCGCACAAAATGTGAGAAGAATGTTCAGAACTATGAATAAATAATATGTGCCAAAGTGTTTTGCAAGAAAATGTATAATGGCAGAGAAATGTGCAAATAAAGGGTCAAAATTGGGCCATGTCGGGCCGACAGATTTTATACCAGTACCACGCGCTGCTTCCTGTGTTTGCTGCAGTGGACAGAGCACGTGGAGAATGACATAATTTCGCTTTTAACCGGTTTGAGGTTATCATTAGTTTTCCCTTGTCTACACAAGTCACGTTCTGCTTTGTTTGTAACATAAGATTATTCTAATCATTCATTTTTCCAAATTGAAGTTCTTTGCAAGTACTCGATATTCGCTTTAATGTCAGCAGGATCACTTCAACTTTCATTTATTTTAGTCAAATTACTATAATGCTGTATCAAATTCATCATATCCTAGGCAAATACAAATATTTGATAAAATAAGTTGTAGTGAAGGTCACATAATCGGGTACTACCGACGCGT
Source organism: Temnopleurus reevesii (assembly GCA_036244855.1). Lineage (NCBI taxonomy): Eukaryota > Metazoa > Echinodermata > Echinoidea > Temnopleuroida > Temnopleuridae > Temnopleurus > Temnopleurus reevesii. The sequence continues at coordinate 74,010 of BQKZ01000733.1, forward strand.
CCGACAGCCCACGAGTCCGACAGCTTACGAGGCCGACATTTTGAATAATTGGTGCACGAAATAGACATTACATAAAAACGGATTCGAGTCAGACAACTCATTAATTCAACAAAATTATGAAAACGCACATGACTACGACAGAACATAAATTTTGCAAATGAGACCGACTCTAGGTAAAATAGGTCTATTAGTCCGACTGGACTATATTTACGTTAGTCGGTCTTGTAGGTCAGTTTGCGTTTTGTTGGGCTCAAACTAAATAATTTGTCAGTGTCGTTCTTGCGAGCGTGAAAGTCAAAATGTCTAGCTCGAACCTCATTTTGAAAATTGTCGATATAGTAGGCTTATATTCATTTCTGTCGGGCTCGTGAGCTGTCGGACTCGTGGGCTGTCGGACTCGTGGGATGCCCCCACATAATCTATCTTAAACATATATACATTTAGTCAATGCCAAGATTTGAAATCAAAGCACTAATTACAAAGGACAGCAGCAGCATCATGGCATCAATGATATCCGGAAAGATTCAATTCATTTCTAGGTTATATTTATCTCTGGGACTTCCAAGAATATTTTTGAGTATGCAGATGGACACACCTGTAATGTTTTGTTTTGTTATCTCCACATACAGAGTTGTGCTATAGGTTCATCATAAACTTTATTATTAAAATGAAAGAGCAAATCACTGTCGAGCATGTTAATTGGTAATGTGTATTATAAAATTGTATTTTTGAATTGTTACTGGAAACCAATATAATCATTGTGGACATTCATTTTTATGAAACATGATGCTAAACCCAGTGCTACTTAATTATTAAAAGAAGAGTCTACCCCAAAATAATACCTTTTTTTGACAGAAGCTGAAAAAATTGGTGAGTAAAACAAAAACAGTTTGAAGAAAATTGGACAAGTAATAAAAAAAAAAGTTATGAATTTTTAAAGATTTGAAAAAAATGAGGGAAATCAGTGGAAATTTCCAGAGATGTTGCCAATTTGATGACATATGGGTGCACAACTAACCAGAATTTTCATTATATATATGGTGCAAATTTCATTATTTCGACAGAAAGTTGCAGTTTGTATGAATGGAAACATGCAAATAGTGGATCTACACATCTATCATAAAGATATCCTATGGTTACAGTTTTGAGGAAATCATATTTTTGGGGAAAAAGTAGAATTTTATAACATTGATTTGAATGTAATAGATGGTCAGTTGTGCACCTGTGACGTCATCAGTTGCCAATTTTTCGAAATATTCAAACATTCCTAACTCTCTTATTAGTTGTCCGATTTTCCTCAAACTCTTTTTGTTCTCATCATCTATTTTTCCTCCTCCTGTTGAAGAAATAAAAAATTTTGGGTAGACTCTAGACTTCTTTTAAAACCCAATCATTTTGCTAGTTTGTTTATTTGATAACTGTGCATATTCTTCTTTTTTAATCTTAATCAAAACAGAGCATCTGGGGGTAAAGTGTGTCGGAAAAGGCATGTGCTTTTAAATTGTAGATTATTTGGAAAGAATGTCATCAATTCTTGAATTTAAATCCATTTCCTTTTGAGTGCAGAAAAAAAATAGTTTTGCATTTTGAGTTCACCAAAGTACAAACCAACAGCCAACACAATACAAATCACTTTCCTCTTACTTCATCAAAGCGAAGGCCTATTTATGAAACTTCCTCCCCCCAAACTACCTTGTCACGATCAATATCAAACCACAAACAAATGCTGCGCTCTCTTGTCCCGTGAGCGTAAACAGCGCAGACTTCAGCTGTAAAGCCGAACGTGAATCAGCGCCTAAAAAAGGCCGCAGTTTGATGGACAGCCGTCAGTCATAGGAGGATTGAAATATTTTTGTCTGATTAGTGGAGACATTTGAAGCAGATGAGAAAGCTTGGACTGAGAATAAACAATAATATGATTTTTTGCTTCGTCAGGTACTCATTCGGAATGGTTTTAGAGACACTGAAATGCAAAAAAAAATTGTAGATGATAAGAAGTATTTTGGTTTGATAAAATTTTTTACTGTTTCTTCTTTTCCTTTGAAAATTGTATCTATAAAGCATTACCGTATTTGATGAAAAGTCACTCTATATCATCATGAAAATACCTCTGCACTCTACATATTTGTGAATATGAGACAGAATGATATAATAAAAATAGTAATGGTGGCTATTCATAGATATAGAGTACACAGGTCTATCTTACATCATATCACAAACAAACGCCGCACTCTCTTGTCTCAAGAGCGTAAACAGCGCAGACTTCAGCTGTAAAGCCGAAAGTGAATCAGCGCCTAAAAAAGGCCGCAGTTTGATGGACAGCCGTCAGTCATAGGAGGATTGAAATATTTTTGTCTGATTAGTGGAGACATTTGAAGCAGAGGAGAAAGTCTGGACTGGACTGAGTAGAAATGAAAATATGTATTTTTGCTTAGTCAGGTACTAATTCGGAATGCTTTTAGAGCCATTGAAAAGCGATGAAATCTTGTCTGAATTTAGGTTTGATGAAACCTTTTTTTAACGATTCTTCTTCTTCTAATAGTATTCAGATAAAGAAGGCATTTTGAAAATTTGCAATATACAATTATGAGTACTCACAATATATATCTTGCCATTTAAAGGGAAACCAACCCCTGGAATTATCGTAGTGTCATTGAATGAAGAAAAATCAGATAAACAAACTGTGAAAATTTGAGCAAAATCAGTCAACCCGTTCAAAAGTTATGAATTTTCAAAGTCACAGAGATATGACAATCCCTACAGCTCATGGGGATCCGTGCGATCGGCAAAGTCGACGGAATCTGTGACGTCATGTCGGACAACTCCTCATTCACTCTGCACACAGAATTTCACATTTTCACCCTTTTTTCAGAAAAGTCAACAAAATTTCAATTTGGGGTTGGGGTATAGCATTTCTGATTGATTCTGCATGTATCTTGAGAAGAATGATGTTGCAGCCTTACTCTAAATATTAAATTGATCCATTTTTAAAAAGTCTATGTACAAAGTGAATGAGGAGTTGTCCGACATGACGTCACAGATTTAGCCGGTGTTGCCGAGCGCACGGATCCCCATGAGCGGCAGGGATCGTCAAATCGGTGTGCTTTTGAAAATTCATAACTTTTGAACGGGTTGTTCGATTTTGCTCAAATTTTCAGTTTGTTCTTCTGATTTTTCTTCATTTAATGAGAGCACGATAACACCAGGAATTGGTTCCCCTTTAAGCTACTAGTTTGGAACACTTTCATAGCCATTTAAACACAAAGAAATCTTGTAAAGATGATATATGATGTATTTTGTTTGAAAAGATAAAACTTGTTTATGATTCTTCTTCTTTACTAGTACTAGATAAGACTATAGAGAAATATCTTTTTGATAATTTGCAACATACATTATCTAGTCAATAAGCGCTTAATATTATCATGAAAATATCTATGCGTAGTCCAAATAATTGTGAATGCGAGAAAGAGTAATATGACCCTTCTTTACTTTTTAAGTTTTTTTTAATCATTTCTTTAATTATTTTTTTAATTATTATTATTTCTTTTTTATATTTTTTAATTTTTTTTTTACAAGTAACTGACATTTCAGAATTTCAAAGCTGGTTCTTTCAAGAAATTATTCTCCGCAACTATCATACCTGAAACAGAGACTTCATCATGACGGCTTCTAAACCACATGACGTCATACTCAAAATAAAATCAAACCTCAAATCTTTAATCAAGGATGCCAGTTTGAATTGATGAAAGGGCTTGAAAATCACTTAGAATGCAATATTTTCCTCCACAAACTAAGATGCAAGAACTCTGACTTGAAGATAAATTGCAAGGGTCTGAAAACTGACATCCCTGATAAATGGGCATGAAGAGTAGATTCAGCTTTCAAGTAGTGGGGGAGGTAAATTGCCATCTCGTCCAATGACTGTTTTGTCCAAACGCGCTTCGTCCAATATTACTTTGTCTATAAACATTTCGTCAAATTGCCGCTTTGTCCAGTAGCCAATTTGTCCGATATCCCGTTTGTCCAATATCCGTTTCGTCCAATAACCATATAGTCTATCTTCATTTTATCCAATAGACTATTCGTCCAATCATCATGTGGTCTAGTCCTACTTCGTCCAATTACCGCTTTGTTTAGTGTCACTTTGTCCTATCATCAGATTGTCCAGATTGGACGAAGTGATGTTAGCCCAAATGGCTATTGGACGAATTGATTATTGGACCAAACGTTAATGGACAAAATGGCTATTGGACGAACAGGATATTGGACTAACTGATTATTGGACAAAGCGGCTATTGGACGAAATGAATATTGGACAAAACGGTAATTGGACGACCTACAGTGTAATGTTAGACGAAGCGCATTTGGACGAAACGGTCATTGGACGAGATGGGGATAAACCGAGGGGGGGGGGGGCATGCCCTCTCATATTTACAATTTTTTCAAAGGGCTGAGAAGCAAATAAAAAACCTCAACAAAAAGTGTTCCCCCACCCTTTAGTTCACCTATTCATCTATTTTCCCTTTTTTTGGTTTGGGGGCTCACGGCACAAATTTTGTACAAGTGTCTCAAAAGGGTTGATAGCAAAGAAAAGTAAAAGAAGTACATACATACAAAGTAAATACATTTCATCATCATTCAACAAGCAAACAATCTATATCTTTGTTTGCAGTTACTTAAGTTACTGAATATTGTACAACTGTAAATTTCCTCATCTTCTATTTCCATCTCTCTTACTCTCCTCCTAATCTATCGCCTTGTTCAGTTATTGATTTTATCTGATCTTAAATGTACACTGATCTCAACAGGTGAGTTTTTATGTCTGTGTATATGTTACTAAACAAACAAATAAATAAATGAATGAATGAATGAATGAAAAAACAAATAATGAATTAATAAATATATAAATAAATAAATAAATAGAAAATAAATGAATAAATAAAAAGGGGGGCCATTATCCAGCTATATATATATATATATATATATATATATATTTTTTTTTGGGGGGGGGGGGGTTGAGGCAAATAAGCAAATCATCCCTCTCGCCTGATTCTACATTTGACATGCTCTGAATGTGCTTGTCATGCGCATGTAGACCTGTACTTATCATGGAATAGAACATGTTGACAAAAATTACGTTGCCGTGCTGCGGTTGCCAAGGCCACTCAAGTTCTGAATTAACACTTAATGCGATAATTCGCTCTTAATTTCATAAGTTTGCTAAAAGCAGGTTCAAAGAAGTCTGATGTCCTAAAATGTTTGCACATAACTTCGCTCCTCAAGTGAACTAAAATGTTTGATGCTGAAAATCTTGTTGGTATTTCGTTACCTCCATGTGAAATATTGTCATTGCAAATGGAAAAACTACCACTATTTCAAATTGATATTAATAATAATAATTACGACATTTATATGTCACTTTATAATCTGATGTTTCTACTTTCAAAAATAATTTCTTTAAATACCCAAACAGGCAGCAGACAAAGAAATAGAAAAAGAGGAAAAAGTAATCAAAGTAACAAGGCCAAAGTTAAAAAGAATTGGAGTGGCTAAAATAGCAAAATAATGAATTTAATAAAGATCTAAAATTAAAGAAAGAGAACATAAAATAGTGGAAGGGAGACAAGTGACAAATACACCGCAGAGAACAGCCCTGGGCTAAATAAATCTTTAACAAAACAGAGACAGAGGAAAAGAACAAGATATATTCATGAAAATCTAAAACAAAAAGAGAGTGAGAGAAAGTTTAAAGGAAAGAAAGACACACATAACAATTAGTCATTACAAAGTTGTGTGCAAAATAAAAACAAACAAAAATAGTTCAGTTTAAGAAGGGCAAGGAGTGGTTACTTTAGGAAATTCTGATAAAAATAGAGAAACACAAGCTTACTAAATCAGAAAGAAAGGGAGTGAGAAAGAGGAAGAAAAGAAAAGAAAACAAAGAGACAGACTCAAGACAATGAGTCATAAATACAATAAATTATGAACGTAAACCTCCGCTATAAATTGACCATTGGAAAGCAAATCCTCTCTGCGTCACCTGTTTGGACTAATAATTATTGGCAAATTCTTGACCTTCGGTAATTCCTTTTCTCCACGAGGACCTTCAATTAGAGGGTGTGGTCGAAACTTGACTGTTACGCTTAATGTAATCCCATAGGACAGTCTCCCTTTTGGACCTCCAGCCTTACTTTTATAAAAATATGATTACTCATCGACGTTCTGTAGAGTTATGAAATGTTTATTAATGAAATGATAATACACAACAATTTTCTAATGCTAAATACATTAATTAGCGCTACATTCATTAATGACCCGGCTATAGCTAAGCTACCATATGGCAATCACTGCATTCAAGGAATAGCTTTCTTCCAGTACCCGTTCACCTCACCTGGGTTGAGTGCAGCAAATTATTGATACATTTTTTTTGTTGAAGGAAATTAACGTCATGTGTGGGATTCGAACCATCGACCCTCTAGTTGAGAGGCGAGAGTAAGAACCGCTTCACCATGATGCTTCCGTGTTGGATGCTACAGACATTTGTTTCATTGGGAGTATTCAAATACTTAAAGCCCATGTATAGTTTTGGTAAAGATTAAAGAAATGTGAATTTTGGGGATATATACCATGACATATAATTTCTATACACATTTCAAGATCAGAGCATATTTTTCTACGAGCAAATTCTTTTGAAAATTTGAATTTGACCATTAAATCGTATTTAGCACCCTCTCTTGGTTATAACAATATTTTGCTTCTTATAGGGCATATAGAAAATTATTTCCAAGATTTTATTAAAGCATGCTAAAAAGGAATACATAAAGAATAAATTCTGAAATTTTTATCCAATTCTGTTCATGAGAAGCTGTCCTTTATCAAGAAAGAAAATATTGAATTCGCGTCGGGGGCTACGACGCTAAAATATTTTCCACACTTTAGGTTATAATTTTTCCAAAACTTGTTAATTTTTGGTACAATCTTTTGTAAAACATGTTCATGATATCATGTTTCTTTTTAAGTAGATTTGAAGACAAAATTTGGCGATAAAAATATTCGCTTTTACCAAAACTATACTCGGGCTTTAATATTGTCAATTTCAAATCAGTGCACACAACTAAATAAAGTTGAGACCAGAAATACAATAGGAAATAAATTTCATTTTCATTCATATCTGGAGCCTTTAACATAAAAAATGCAATTAAACGTTCAATATACATGTATATTAATCGTTAGTCTATGGAAAAATGTGTACCATAGAGATACAATTAATTTTCAATTTATCCTAGATCTCTGTTATGTTATTACAGGCCCCTGTTTCAATCATGTAACAAAGTACAGTATTTTATGATGCAAAACACAATCTTTTTAAATGGCAAGACAAATTCATCATAACCATCTTACAATTATTTTCCGTTTCATTTGCATATGATCTTACCTTTTTTGCCTCAATTAATGTATTTCAAAGGGATCTATTCTGTTGAAGAATTCGCTGTGAAAGAATATGAATTGCTAATTTTGTCATATTTGTAGGGAAAAGAATGCTCATAAATGTCACTGGAAATCAGGTTTTCAATTTTTATGCTATGTATCCGTAAACTCAAATCTCCATACTTTTTGATGGGTTTAAATGTTCCATGTTTACCTCTTCTTTTCTGTGTCAAGCTCTGACAAAAATATTAACTCTCTCAGCACCAAGAAAGGAAACTCTGGTAATAAATTTAAGGGGAGAAGGGAAGGAAACGAACTCTGTGAGCCAATAACAATTTGTTCGCACCCCACAATAACACACAAGAAATCATCATCCTTAAATGTCATCAAATTTGGGCTTCTAAATGGAGGGCAAGAAAATGTCACACTTTTTATTTCCGGCATTGTTTTTCGCTCGCAGGAAGTGAAAAATAGCAGTGGTGATGGATCGTATGTAGAATAATTGATGGAGATTTACGTGGAAATGTGTCCAGGTTGAGTGATGGAATTTCAATTCTGAACTATGACATAGAAACAAGAAACTGATGTATGAAACCATGCTTTCGTATAAACAATAAATAGTATGTTGTTGTAAGTATACATGCAGGTCATGTTTTAATCCTGATAATTTCTTGTTACATTTGTGAGGAGGAGCATGGTGGTAAGGAAAATTTCTTATAATTGATGGGGATATACAGGGAAGGAATTCCCAATCTAAACATAAAAACTGACAAAGACAACAAAATCTTCAGAGAACTAGACAATGTTAATTGTTATGCTCAAAGTTTACAGCATGATTTGAGAAAGTCATGAAGATTTGATAAAGATTTATCATGATAATTTCTTTTAATCATTTTCTTTGGGATTTGGGATTTCTTTTTTATAATTGATGATTTAGGTAGAAATATCAAGGTATAGCAAGGAAATAGAAAAAAACAGAATTCATGCCCGATAAATAAAATCAGCACTTTATGAGCTATGACCTAATATTACAAAAAAATAATGATCTTATCCATATGATTAATTGATATCAATAATTAGGCATTAATCATTTTCTTCTGGTTGGCATAGAAAATGTCAAACATAATTGATGAGAATTACAGGGAAATGTGAGTTGTAACTGATGCAGAAAACATAGTTTTTAATAATCACTTATCTAAGTCATGTTCACAATGAGTGGGAGTGGTTTAAAGGTCAATGGAGAAACTCATGCAAACATGCAGTGATAACACATTACACATTACAGCAGACTTGTTATTAAAAATGATTCTGAAAAAGTCGAATATGTCAAACTATCATCATAGTCAAATTTACCTAAGTTAGTTCTTGTTGCTTTTAACTGAATATTATGACTTGATGTGAAGTTGCATCTAGGGATGCAAAACATTCTTGAATAAGCACTTGGTCAAAATTAAAATCCAATATTGAGAGCAAATAAGACAACATGCAACAACAACATTTTCAGTCATTTATGTGAAAATAAACCTCATGCATATTCCGAAATGGTTGGCATCTCTGTACATCCTGCTGGCTAGTCATCAACTCATTCAAGTTAGGTAAGTAAGGTTCACACTGAGTGAGAGCCGAAACCTTAAGATTTAAGAAACTACAACAAAAATACAGAAGCTTATACTTGCAGCATGAGAAGGAGTAAGTACAATCCGCCTTCTCATCTTAAACCAGGCAAGAGGGTGAGTTTATACAAGTCACCTCCTTGCGTTTTGACCAAAACAAAAAGTGTTGGTGAGTTCACCTTCGCTCTGACATATGAGCTCCAAATAACTGTCATGTAGTTTATGAAATCATAACTTAAAGGTTTTGGTTACATGTCATTGTGAGAACCCTACTATACTGCCCTTCGCGCTGCACGTACAATTTATGTATTTCTGTCGTAGTTCTGAAACCTTACAGGTTTGGCTCTAAGTGTGAAGCCTACTTTTGAGGTGGTTTGTTATGTAGTGCATGTACATAATATTAATTACCTAGAGAGAGAAAAGGAATGGGAGGGACAGTCTTTGAAAGTTCAAACATAAACACCAAGACACTGTCATCTCCTTGATTACCTCATTTACTTTGTTAATTACCAAACAATTACATAGATTACCTACTTAAATAAAACAATAATTAGACTGATGATATTACAAAGAACTAAGGAGCTTCTTTGGACGGATGTGAAAAAGAAAAAAGACAATGAAAGAGAACAAAATGGAGGGAGCAGAAACAAAGAAAATGGCAAGATTGGAACTTTCCTTCTGTTTTAACAATTCATAAAAGCTAAAAGCAAATGGGAAGCTCAAGTTGGGCCATTTTCTAGACTTCAGTGAAGTCCACTTCCCCATACCATATAAGTTTGCGATTAATCGCTATTTGGGCAATTCCACGGGGAGGTGGACATTGCACTAAAATTTCAAGTTAATCATATCCAAAAGAAATTGATTTTTATATTTAACCCATATATTGAAGTTCAAGAAACAAAAATAATTAGGTCATTCGCATGAATATTATCTGAGATACAGCTTTAAACATGATAGAGATTTTTCTGTCCTCCAAAGTGCTAAAATTTATGCCTAACTTGAATTGTGATTTATGGAATGATAAATTAAGATTAGTACTTCCTTTAATCCTATTCATACTGGCAATTGGGTCTATTTAAGATTCCCAAGAGGAAATTTCAACTCCATCTTTCAAAAATTTTCATCATCATATCAAGTGTCTACACTTGATCCATGTAACGCGAGTTACCGAAAACATGCATTTTTTCAATTTTGCAGAAAGTGCATGAGAGAAATTCTGTGGCAACCATAATTTTCTAAATTCATCATACCCTGACTCTGGAAGTTAACTGTTTTCCTGGATAAGTACTGCCATTATTTAAAAAAATGACATCAAAATGTGTAACGCGAGTTACCGGCTAGAAATAGAATTTAAAGCCAACATGATCAACTCTTAAGTCTCCAGTGATATGAACTTGATTAGATACATTATTGTGCAGATTCTGGCAGGACATTTGAACTGTAAATGTCCAACAAAATTCCTTTAAAAATTTAGTGAATGCATACCTTGCATGAATGGACAGCTTTTGCCAAACTTATACAGCTTGGAATTGTCTACTGAGGTGACTTGAATGTATAGATGGTGGATGATGAGGGACTAATAAGAATTGAAAAGAATGGGGCAACATATGAGCTCTTTGGGCATATCAAGAAGCTTCAGGGTAAATTTTTAGAGCAATTCTTCATCAAAAGAACAACTAGCATCTTGCAAGACTCAGAATTTGAATGCCATGTTTGAAGCCGATCAAGATGATAATGTTGCTCTCCTGTAGGTAAACTTTTCAGAGATCTACAGGATAAGATTCAGTCTGCACATTCGAATCAGTGGCAGGTGACTGTATGTACTGCAGCCATCTGGCACAAAGTTGTGATGCGGTCTTAAGGAGTAGCCTCTGACAACCTGACCAATTCCAAAAAGATGCAATCATAGCATTAATAGACAACTTGCTTGATTATTTGCACGACACGAATCATGAAATCAATGAAGTTGTTTGTTATCTCCTCTCTTCTTATAACCAATCTTCCACTGAATAGATGCTTAATTTACTTGTAGGAGATTTGTACATGTATGCAGTATCCTGTACCCTGGACAAGTAGTAGGCATTGGTGCATATTATGACTGCAAAGTCTGGAGCAAACTGGGAAGTTTTGGACTTAACACCAATCAATTCAATTACCCGAGTTTATACATGTAGAACATGCAACTCATATTGCACGAGCCTGATAGTATGTGCCAACTTGTGAAAACCATGCATTAGAAATGAGCACTCCTGTATAATGTTGAAAAAGAGTGAAACATTTTATATTCAAAGAAGAATGCGTGAAAAGCTGTTTTGCATATGAAGTGTAATCAATGTTTTCCTCCTTTTTGGAGAAGAAACAAGTATGAGTACTTAAATATGGTATTTCTAAATAATTTAGTTTCTGAGAGAACATTGCTTCTTGCAATGAAGAGACTTCCCTTTGCACTCCCCATCAAAATAAATCTTAATGTTTGCAAGTAAGATAGTGTATTTGCAATTTATTTTAACTGTGCTGTTTTTACACTGGTACAGTGTACCAACTAAATGGCCAGTAATACTTTACAAGTGATAATTGTTCATAAAATGTATGAAAATACATAACTATTAATGCAACTTCAAGCTTTGAACTGAAGGAAAATTACTTTAGTTCTGATTTGTAAGATATTGTACCTGTCTTTGGGCTCAGTTCTTACAGAGCTTTCTGAAATAAATGTGGTCTATTCAAATTTCTATACGCGAATATATCAAGTTAGCTAAAGTAGTACAATGTAGCTAACCTTCTAAAAGACAAGTTTCTTTAAAATAACTGTTCCAGATGTTCATATTATTCAAGCTACAGAAGTACCAATCTGTCAAATTACTCAAATCAAGATTCAGTGCGATTAGAATATTTGTATGACCTTAATCTGTGCCAGTCAGTTTCAATGGACAAAGTGTAACGCGAGTTACCGTAACGCGAGTTACCGATATAAATGCTCCCTGCGTTTATCCAGTTCATCATTTCTCAAATTTTATTTTGTTGCTATAAAGGTAATAGCCCACTATCAATTCCAGGTAGGAAAGATCTTATTACTTCTGTCTAGTATTAAGAGAATTCAAGAAACCGTCTCTCAAAAATTTGAGCATGTCCTTTTCTCGTAACGCGAGTTACCGAAATTCAACGATTCAGAATTCTCATTATGTTTGTGCTGTGTTTTTAATCTTCATGTCATTCAATTGGTCTATGTCTCATCTAACTATGATAATAAAAGTAACTTGTAAATCCTAACAGAAAGAAAGATATTGCTCATTATNTACACCAGGATTGTGTTTCATAAAGATGTGCTATGCGTAGATCTATGCATGAATGTATGATTGACTGGTGATCCTTTCTCACACTAATAACTCCTGGCACTGAATCGCACCATAGAAAAAAATCATCAGTCGTTCGTACACCCGCCCGTGTGTAGATCTACACACAGTTTTATGAGACACATCCAAGCTGTACTTTGTATAAAACTGCATTAATAATTATACTCCCATAAATAAGCCTCATTAATGTTAAGATATACATCCTTGAGTCATCATTCATGTCTCCTTTCCTTTCAAAATGAATCACTCTCCTCAAAAAGATTTCACAGCAACTGTTTTAATCTTGCACGCTATCTCTCAAGAGCCTATTGCCATGGAAACCCAGTATCAGATCAGAGAATGATGCTGTAGTGCTTTATATCTTCGGATACAGCAACCTGTTCCAATATCGAGACATAAATAAAATAAACTCTGTACAGACACAAAAATCTTTGTTGCTAAAATTATAATAAAAGTCAATTTTTATCCACTTGAGTGCCAACCTCCTTAATTTTGAAATTTATTTCAATGTATCCTACATGTATAAATCTATAAAGGCTAAGAAATTATTTTGACATGAGGTCTATATGTTCCAACGATAAATATTCAAACTAGAACTTTATAGCTTGAACTGATCGCTATACATTGGGGAAAAATGTTTATGAACAATAAATAAAGATAACAGTTACTGCGCACATAATGAATCACAACTAATCTCATGAAAAAATGCAAGACAGGTGAGTCATTTAAGCGGTATTTTGCTACGTCCCATCATAATATAAACTGAGTCCCATCTGAACACAGGGTAAGTATCTTTTAGAAATTGCTATTTTTTTCTGAAGTCTTTGAATCAATTAACCTATACCATCTCAAAGATCATTTAGGTCATCATAAAGGTGTTAAACAAACAACAAATAGTTATGTAGAAACAATTTTTAATTTTTCGATGAATGCTGATCTTTACCTTTAAAATGTAATATTATCTATACCTTAGACTTGCATAACTAAGGTCATAATTAAGCCTCAATTATTAATCTCTCCATCAGTCACATGTCTTCCCTACATTAGCATGAGTAGGTATATAGAAATAGACCCATTTGCTTGCACCCCACTCAAGAAAAAATGGACACTGAAGGGTGATCTTCAAAGTAAACATTCAGGGACAAAGCTTTCCTTACTCGTATTCTTTACACGTTATTTGGCTAATCTTAACCCTTAAAATGTCACATTATCTATTCCATGCATAAGTAAGGTCACAATTAAGCCTCAATAATTAATCTCTCCATCAGTCACATGTCTTCCACATATGAACATGAGTAGGTAGATAGAAATGGACTGCAACAAGCACCTAACTTGATGGACAACTATGCACTCCAAAAATGATCTTCAAAGTAAACATCCAGAGACAAAGCTTTCCTTACTCGTATTCTTTACAAGTTATTTGGCTAATCTTTACCTTTAAAATGTCACATTATCTATTCCTTGCATAACTAAGGTCACAATTAAGCCTCAATAATTAATCTCTCCATCAGTCACATGTCTTCCTCACATTAGCATGAGTAGGTAGATAGAAATAGATACTCTTCCCCGCACCTACCAAAAGGGACAAAGCCCCCCCCCCCAAAAAAAAGTGATCTTCAAAGTAAACATTCAGAGACTAATCTTTTCTTACTCGTATTCTTTACAAGTTTTTTTGGGTAATCTTAACCTTTAAAAGGTCACATTATCTATTCCTTGCATAACTAAGGTGACAATTAAGCTTCAATTATTAATCTCTCCATCAGTCACATGTCTTCCACATATGAACACGAGTAGGTAGATAGAAATAGATACTCTTCCCCGCACCTACCAAAAGGGACAAAGCCCTCAAAAAGTGATCTCCAAAGTAAATATCCAGGGACAAAGCTTTTCTTATAAGGTATTCTTTACAACTCTTAGTAACTGCTCTTCTTTACCTTTAAAATGTCACATCTATTCCTTGCATAAGTAAGGTCACAATTAAGCCTCAATTATGAATCTCTCCATCAGTCACATGTCTTCCACACATAAACACGAGTAGGTAGATAGAAATAGACTCATTTGCCTGCACCTCACTCCAGGGACAATGCACTCCAAGACGAGATCTACCATATGTCCCAAAAAAAATGACAACAGGGCTTTCAGGAATAATAACTTTTGAAAATGAATATGAAAATAGATGCAGTTTGGCATGTCAAATATATAAATATTCATCTATATTTGGTGAAAATTTCATGAGATTTGCTTGAGTGGTGACAAAGAAATGAAGCTTTTTGTATCGGATGTCGTAATTCCGTTCTGCACAAGTTTGTGAGGATAAAGACGTGCGATTCACAATGGTTATTTAAACTTCCCACGACTCATTGCTGAAAAGGAATGTTACTGCTTTGGGGTTTAAAAGACAAACTTGTGCAGAACGGAATTATGACATCCGCTACAAAAAGCTTCATTTCTTTGTAACCACTGAAGCAAATCTCCTGAAATTTTCACCAGATATAGGTGAATAGTTATATGTTCGACATGCCAAACCGCATTCATTTTCATATTTTTCATTTTCAAAAGTTATTAATCCTGAAAGCCCCGTTGTCATTTTTTTTGGGACATATGGTATGTATGCACAACTCTACGTGCGACTGCCTTGGTGACCCTTTCTCTGGTGCCATTCAGCACCAGGGTTGTGTTTCATCATGGATCTACGCAAGAGNAGGTCATCATAAAGGTGTTAAACAAACAACAAATAGTTATGTAGAAACAATTTTTTATTTTTCGATGAATGCTGATCTTTACCTTTAAAATGTAACATTATCTATACATTGTACCTTGCATAACTAAGGTCATAATTAAGCCTCAATTATTAATCTCTTCATCAGTCACATGTCTTCCCTACATTAGCATGAGTAGGTAGATAGAAATAGACTCATTTGCTTGCACCCCACTCAAGAGAAAAGGGACACTGAAGGGTGATCTTCAAAGTAAACATCCAGAGACAAATCTTTCCTTACTCGTATTCTTTACAACTTATTTGACTAATCTTAACCTTTAAAATGTCACACTATCTATAATATCCCTTACATAAGTAAGGTCACAATTAAGCTTCAATTATTAATCTTTCCATCAGTCACATGTCTTCCACATATGAGCATGAGCAGGTAGATAGAAATTGATACTCTTCTCCGCACCTACCAAAAGGGACACAGCCCCCCCAAAAGTGATCTTCAAAGTAAACATCCAGAGACAAATCTTTTCTTCTTCACAAGTTATTTGGCTAATCTTAACCCTTAAGATGTCACATTATCTATCCCTTACATAAGTAAGGTCACAATTAAGCCTCAATTATTAATCTTTCCATCAGTCACATGTCTTCCACATATGAACATGAGTAGGTAGATAGAAATAGACTCATTTGCCTGCACCTCACTCCAGGGACAATGCACTCCAAGACGAGATCTACGATCCTGAACTCAAGATCTGCAAGTATACCATGTGTAATCACACACTCCTTTAATACTCTGGGCCTTCTAACATGTTATACACTATAGGGCTCCTAAAGACAGACACACTCATTAGGCCAAAAAAAGAAAGGATTTCATTTGTTGCTGCATTGGGGTTTTACTTATTACAAGTTTCAAACTTATTAGTAGGTACCCTTTCTCTATTTTCATCAAAATGCAAACAATTTATTTTACATAATTTTTACATTGTAGATACCATCATTGTATTTGATTATTATTTATGATTGATGATAGAAATATTAAGTCTGAACTGAACTGAACTGAAATTTGCAACATAACTGACAAATGATATTTTATGTTTACTTTGTATATATTATATGGATTAGCCGTTTTCATATTGTTATACATGTACTTAATTCACGGGTAAACTATTTTTCTGTTAAAGCAAATGTCATAATGTATAAACAAAAAAATCCAGCAAATGACAGAATATAGCAAAATGATATCCCAAAGGAACGTATTAAAAACAAATACCAATACATTTTGACCTTTTATAAACTAAATTTTGAAAAAGTACTCAGACCTACAACTGGGAAACATTTCAAAATGTCCATAATCCAATTTATAACTTGCCAACAAAAAGTTTTAATTGATGAAAACCTTCTGCCCCAATAGCTTTGTTTAAATTATCATTCCATGGCTAAATCTAAATCCTATCATTTGCGGAACCACCATAACCTCTAATTGCTATTGTCTAGAAATATTTACCTGTCAATCATCTTTCTATTTTAATACAAGACCATATATTCTAGATACCCTAATCCTACCATTTACAGAACCCCACAAACTCTCTTTTCTATTGTCTAAAAATATTTACCTGCCAATATATATACCCCATCATTCTCTTTAAATATAAGCTCTTATCATAATCCTACCATTTGCAGAACCACCACAACCTATCTTTCCTATTATCTGAAATATTTGTCTGTCAATCTATATCGCTTGCTCTTCTATATTGATAAAATATCCTAATCTTTGCAGAATGACCACAACCTCTTTATTTACCTGTCAATATATCTACCTCATCATTCTATTTTAATACAAAACCATATATCCTATATACCCTAATCCTACCATTTGCAGAACCACCACAAACTCTCTTTTCTATTGTCTTAAAATATTTACTATTTACCTGCCAATATATATACCTCATCTTTCTATTTCAATAAAAGACCATAATATATTCACTATTTACCTGCCAATATTATATACCTCATTTTTCTATTTCAATAAAAAAAAACATATATCCTCTATACTCTAATCCTAATCTTTCTAGAACCACCACTAATCATGAGACATTTTTTCCCACAGAAGAATGAGGAAAAATTATTAAACCATCCATTATTTTGCCAGGTTTTTCATTTAAACCACCACCAGAGAGAGGAAGTCGTCTGATAATCTCACTGATGAAAATATCATGACTTGGCAAGCAGGAAATGTCATTGTACTTCAAAATTCAATATCTTTATGGCCCCAAAATATTGTTTTTCCTATGAAACTGACCTGGCTTGAACTTTTTCCAACAAACCAAATATGCTATTTTAAAAAAAATGCATTTTGGGGCATCAAAGCAATTTTTGTCTTGTTCTAACCATGATGCATTCACAAAATTATACATTCAAAAGAGTACATAAAACATAGTGTCCATGCACAGTGCAGGTCAAAATAATGTGGTTACTTGTTATTACTACAAAGCTAAGAACGATTGGATCACAGTGGGACCACAGAATGATATCTAATGTTCTGGGCATTTATAGTGAATATATATATATATCATGAATTGTACTGTGGGTCTCTCCATTAGGGAAGGGGTTTGCATGAGGTTCATCTTCAAGATATGTTAAATTTTCATGTGAATTCTCATAGAGTATCGCATCAAATACTTAATGATTATACATACCATTAAGTATATAAAACATAATGCCCACAATGCAGGGCAAAATATTATTGGTTACCTGTTATTACTACAAAGCTAAGAACAATGGGATCACAGTGGGACCACAGGGCCATATCCATTGTTCTGGGCATTTATAGTTATAACAGGTAACAAAATATCTTGGATTGTTCAATGGGTCTCTCCATTAGGGAAGAGGTTTGCATGGGTTTCATCTTCAAGACCTGTTATTGCTACAAAGCTAAGAACGATTGGATCACAGTGGGAACATAGGGCTATATCCATTTTTAAAAGCATCTATAGTGATAACAGTTAACAAAGTGTCTGGAATTGTACTGCGGGTCTCTCCATTAGGGAAGGGGTTTGCATGGGTTTCATCTTCAAGACCTGTTATTGCTACAAAGCTAAGAACGATTGGATCACAGTGGGATCACAAGTCATATCCATTGTTAAAAGCATTTATAGTGATAACGGTTAACAAAGTGTCTGGAATTGTACTGCGGGTCTCTCCATTAGGGAAGAGGTTTACATGAGTTTCATCTTCGTGATCCGTTTTTTATTTTCATGTGAATTCTTATAGAGTATCACATCCAATAGGCAACCATACTCGACAAGAGTATCAATTTAGAGTCCAATTCTTGATCAATCACAATACTCACATGTCCTGTGGGGGAAGAAAGCTTACATTCCCCCCCCCCCCCCCCCCCTAAAAAATATATTGCAGTACTGGATATAATCAGTCCGACCCTAATCTTTCTTTTTTTAAACATTTATAAAACACGAATTCAAAAGATAAGGAATGAAACTCCTCTGTCAGGCTGTGAGCTGAAGATTGGGGTTTGTTGGAATGAATTTTAAAGATATTGAACCTAAATGGAAGTGATAACAAATAAAGGAAAAATTTGCCAGCCCGTCTCTACTGGAAAACTTCATGTTACACAAACACAAATTTTTCTTTTTTACCTTACAGAGAAATTAAAATTATCTGCTAAAGCACAGCTGGCATTTTTTAGCATCTTCGTTTTTGCTTTGTTTTGTTTTTGTTAATATGCCACAACTTTTTTAGAGATAAAATTGACACTTTTATATAAAATGTGCATTGTTCTCATAATGTAAAAAAGCAATACACAAACTAACCAAGTTATTCCAATCTATTTTCGTAATTTATTGACCTTTCTCTAATAACATAATCCATATCTGTTTACTGTATCCACTCAATTTGTAAAAGACATCCTCTATATATACCCAAAATATAAATTGAAAGGGAGACCCTGAAAAGGTAGTTCCGAAGTTTGTCATAGTTTGAACAAGACAAGCTGTCATCATTAACCTCTTTTTGATCATGAAACTTTGACAAGAAGCTGCATTTGATTTCAAATATCAAATTTTCTGAATCATAAGGTTGCCTAAAATGACTCATTTGGCATTTTAGTAAGGTTATATTGTGTTTTACAGACCACATCCCATTTAGGTACTGCCAAAATGACACTCAATTTTACCTTTTTTCGATTATTTCTCTGATGAACCCCAATTTTTTGTTTTCTTTTCCTTTCAAAATTCTTCTCAAAGTTCCTTGATTTTTGCTTTGCCTCGCAAACCAATCAAAAAATATTTTCTTATTCATCTAGGGTAGCCACTTTCAGCTGATAGCTGTTATTCCAGCTCGCGGACCCTGTATAATGTGAAAGCACTTATTACCCTTCTGAAATGCCAAGCTTCTGGCAAACAAAGACAAGACTGTGGAACAGCCTTCCCCACTTTATCAGGAGAGCAGAGACGCAATCAACATTTGAGTCCTACCTTAAGACCTATCTGTTCCCCTCTCCCTTGTTATCACAAGAATAACCGTATCATACCACTGCTGGGAGTTCTTGGACTGAAGGATAAACCATAGCACTGATTAAGACATTGAAATCTGTTTGACATTATTTTGAGTAATTTGAGCGCCATGAGCGCCCAACGGAGGCGGACTCTGAGGCCATCATCATCATCATCAGATGGTCCCATTTTTAAAAGTCTTTGGTACGACTCCGACATGATTCAAAACTATGACTGCCCAGTCTGTGTCTGTCGCTCAATATGGCAGATGCTCTACCACTGGGCTTAACATGCCTGGGATTTTTACAGGTAAGAAAAAGAAAACAATTTTTGCCAGAGCCCATCTTCAAATCATTACACTCATTGCACAAAAGACCATCTCATTTTGGCGGCCAAAGCTAAGGTCATTAGTCCATCAGATAAACATCTGCTTCCTTCCTTCCAGAACTTCAGGCAGCAATCATTCTCACAATTTTGTTTAATTTGTTTGAAGTTTTCCCTTTCACAACTGGATGTGATTATCTATTACAAATTATATTAAGATTGTGTCTAGTATAAAGAAACAAGTGAACCCATGAGCTATGCAGACCAAAATTAAGACTTTTTGCCATAAATTGACAAAATCAAGTCATTGCAAACCAGGGTCTTGTGCAATCTAATTTGGACAAATCTTCTAGGATGATTAAAGTACATCAACAGATAACTGCTTTTCCGTTCAAGTTTGCTTCCTTCCTATCAAAACTTAAGGCAGCTTCATAATTAAAGCATTATACTCTAGAATTTTTTGTTTTACAGAACATTACATGTGATACATTATGATGATTGCACTGCAGACCAAATGATTAAGAATCTCTGTGATAAAATGATGACAATGAGTCTTTGTAAGCCAGTGTCATTCCACTCTGGAAAACTGACCATCTTTTAAGTTGTTGTTTGTATTGTTTTTTTGTTTTGTTTTTTTTTTTGGGGGGGGGGGCAAAGCTAGGGTCAAATTACAGTGTAGTCGTCTATCAGATAAAGATCTTCCATTCGAGTATACTTCCTTCCTCCCAGTTTTTCTGGCGGCAATAGTTCTCACGAAATCCTTTATAGTAATCATTTAAAAGTATCCTCTTTACAGCTGGTTATGATTTTCTGTAACACATCATAATCATATGAAGAATTAGTGAACCATGCTTTGCGGACCAAATGATTCAGAATTTTTAAAATAAAGTGATGACGATGAGTCTTTGTAAGCAGGGGGTCATATGCAGTCCATCTCATAACTCATTATATGCACCATCCTTGTCTCGGTAGACCCTCTGGCAGTAACCATTTCGTCACGAAATAATGGAGTTCATCAGAAGTTTTGTTTTTTAAAGAGTGTACAAAATGACTCCCCGCACACAAGCAATATTCAGGCTATTTCATTAGCTATGTTACAAATTTTAATCCTGAAATGCTTTATAAAAAGTTCCAAAAGTTTTGACTGGCTGGACCAATTTTGATCAAATAAGCCTCATTTGTCTAGTTCAGATCTATACAATACAGTACTCTCTAAAAAGTATGGGTGAAAGAAAGCTTAAAATATGGCAAGTTTGTAGGGGCCAATTTTATTGGGACACTCTGTAGTGTGGGATATGATGTATTTTTAATGTAATATCTAATGAAGATGTTGAAGTTATATTTGACAGCAACAATCCAAACTTGTTTTACAGATCAATGATAAACATCTCTTTGTCTTGAACTGATAAACATGAAGTTTTATGTAATGTTCTCTCTGTTTTGTATTTTAATTATGTATTTGAATGATAATGTATTTTATATTCATCTTTATTCATTGTATGTATATTCATTGTACACAGGGCGTGCTTGTAAAGCAGTTTGTATAACTGAATGCACCTACCCTGTTTTTAAAGAAGAGTATAATAAATAAATAAATAATAAATAATAAAAGTGAAAGCCAAAATAATAAAACCTCCACTACGACCCCAAAGGACAGAGGAAATGGACAAAGTAAACAACTCTTCATGAATATTAAGAAAAAGTGAATAAAATGTAAATTTCCCTCACTCAAAATGAAATACATACATGTAACAAAAGGCATTTCTCTATTGTCATGCTGATATCATCACAAGCATGTAAAGCCCTGGTCACATAGGGCCCCGGAAGCAACACGATTCACCCCGACTCGTTGTTCTGAGGCACTTCACTGTGAATTAACAAAGAGTCGGGGTGAATCGTGTTGCTTCCGGGGCCCTATGTGACCAGGGCTTTAAGGGCGCTATTATCATAACCCAAAAAAGGAAACAGTTCATCTCTCAGATATGACAACAAATATCATTAACATGTCTGCAGGCCTTTCACATGGTCTGGTGAAGAATGAAATAGCAGCGACACATCCATCTCAAAAGTTATTTTAACAACAGACTATTTTTTTGCAGATTCATTCCAAGTAATACCCTCACATCCGGCTATAGAAGAAGCTGAAGTTAACATTTGAAACAAAAGAATGTCCTGGGTTAAAAAAATTAAGGCATGATTCAAGGGCATACAAAAAGCAACTCATGCAAAGTTTAAATGTGAGACAAGATTTTAAAGAAATCTATATATGATGAGGTCTACTTTTGCGGCTCAAAAGATGAATCAGACATTCATGTCCAACCTTAAATGAAAAAGCATACGAACAGCAACTCCTGCAGAGGTTGAAAGAAGAGAGGAAATGTTGAAGAAAAAATACATAACAGTCAAGTTTCTTCCTGTTGCACAATATTTCATGACAAACATTTAAAGAATAACATAAAAATCTGAATGAAACTACACCCTTTCAGAACAAGAAATATTCTCACTTTTGAATGTATATCAAACAAATTTTGGCACTGCCTTATTCTTTTAATACAGCTGAAGAACCTGATTTTGTAAGTAGTAATTTAGAACATGTTTTTTTTTTCGAATGAGTAAGTTGGCCAATATGCAAGTACATCACTGCTGGAAACTAAATATAACACAAAGTATCAGTGGGAGTTCCTCATGAAAAGCAAGGACTTTGCCAAACATTCCCAAGAAAGTTTTGACGCAACTAATTCAATTAGGGTTAACACACCAATAGCCGTGTATTTAGAGGAATTAACCACTTTACAACTTTGGTCTGCAAGTAATTTAGCTGAAAATTGCCCTTAATTGTCTTTGCTAACTCTCCCGATCTCCTGGCCAGGGTAATAATTCAACGCCTTCTGGCGAGAAAGCTGGGGACTAATGAAGCAATTAAGGGCAGTTTACACTGCAAGGCTTGCATCGATGAATGGACAAATCACAAATTTTCACAAGTTGACATTTCATAGGAAGTTGCTGTAGAATCAATCCAAAGTATGGGAAAAAAATTGTCCTAGAATGTCCAAAACTTATTGAGCTAGATTTTTTTTAAAAAAGTATTAACCATCCCCCCCCCCCAAAAAAAAAGAACAAAATTGTATGTTTTACATATCCATCAGGGGCAATGTTAAAATTTACCACTAACTAAATGGAGTTGCAAAAACACAGAGCATGAATGAATAATTGGATGGAAGATATGAAAATGATTTTTGTGTTGGTCAGGAAAATATGAATAAGATGATGTAGGAACTGTAAACATTATGCAGCTCTAACCTTCCAACAAAAGATTATGGTATATCTATTTGTCAAGTCGTCAGTAAAATCAAGGACAAAGAAAATGGATAGAATAAAGAACCTCTCTTAAACCTTAACAACTACTCTAAGCAGAAAAGGGAAATTGTGTTCGTTCTTATTCTGCAACGATATTGCTACATAAAAACTAGATGCTAGATTTTCTATTCTTGAACCATTGTACCAGGCAAGTTCAATTAAATTAAATCAAATTCAATTCAATTCAATTCATAAAATGCATAAAAAATACAAACACATACATGACAAAAAATACATACATATAAAATTACAAATACAGATAGGACATAAATAACAATAAAAAGTAGAGGAATGCAAGTATGGGTAGGGATCAAAATTAAAAGATCAAAAGATCTTGATAGCATGAACCCATTGCAGAAATAATATTACTTAAATGATATTGCGAAATGGGAAGTTGAATTGATAGCTGTTTAATTTGTCTTTTTAAAATTCCCTTGTAGTGTAACTGGCCCTTCACTAAACTTTCCTATAAAGAGTCGTCCAGTTTCCACTCCTGATCACCTATAATTGGATGCTTCCCTTCCCAATCACAACAGCATTGTTCACTGCACTCCAATTGGAAGATGACGCACATCAGCCGAACTCTCAGCTCGTCCGTAAGCCCTGTGGGGCCTGCACTTCCAATGTTAGTCTCTGACAGAGTTGCAAGTTTCATGACCACAGGAAAACTGAACTCTCATTTTGTCAAGTTCAACATGCAACTTTTTTTCCTAGTAATGAATCATTAATTAGTTGTCAAGTCTTTGATAATTTCTTCAAAACCCATTATTATCATAAGGGAAAAACAAATATATAGTCAACTCTCCCAAAGTTGAACTTGGCTCGGTAGAATGATTGGAACAAATCATATAAAACCTGTGTTATTTACTTTTCTTAGGCTGTATTTCTCTGAAGTTTAACAGTTTTGTGTGATCCTAACAGATAAGATTTTGGCAGAGTTACCTGTATGGACATATCATGTACATGACTGTTTCATTTGCAAATTGGTATTCACTTACATGTTTGTTTCTAATTAATGCCAAGTTAAAACTTTCTAGGAGATACCTACATGTAGATGAAAAATTGACTTTTGCCTTTTTCCTAAATCCAAAAGAAAAACGTTCAACCAAAGTCTTCTTTATCACACAACAGAGACAAGTGAAACCTCATTATGGGCCTTTGCAAGTGAAATAACGTGCCTTTGAATAAATAACATTTTGTTTATAAGTTGTTTTAAAAAACCTGCTATTTGATTGATTGAATGAAATGAATGAATGAAAAAGATGATTTAATGGAATAGAATGTAGATTTTGAAAACTAAATATATCCAGTACTATCTTCAACCCCTTAACTTCATTCAATTGGATCAAATTCAAGTTGAATGAACTTTACAGAGTCTTATATTTTTCAATGTAAACAGTGTATATTTCTGAATTAGATAAACAGATACACAACAGAGCAATATTTGTAATGTCCAACTGACCCTATTTTTAGCAATAGCTATCTTTACATCTGGCGTTGACAGACAAATGAGCACGCACTCTGCTAAGGCCTGTCTGTTGATCAATAGACCCCGCCCCCCTTGGCGTCTAAGCCCAGCCCCCTTTCCCTATTCATCAGCGAATGAATGAGCTTTAACTAACCACTCACTCAGCAGAGAGTTGTAGACAGGCTCAGAAACACAGGAAACTTGGAGAGTAAACGGGTCACAGGTCTTAGAAGGGAGTTAGCGAGAGAGGGAAGTCTGGTCCTGAAGTTATACCGTCGAGCAGTCACGCAAGGGGGTCTGCATTGCATCAGGAAACGTAACTAGGGCTCAGCTGAGGATAATAGGTTTATGGAAACACTCCCAGAGCAAATTTTGAAAAAGATATCAGACGCTTCAAGCTGGCGTGACCATTAAGGCGAGACATTTCGTTCCTGAAGCATATTTGAAATGAGATATCAGACCGTTTAGGCTGGTGAGACAATTTAAGGCGGACATTTGCGTGTTGGATAACATCAAAGTGATGACGATGGCTGTCACGATTATTTTGGATTAGTACTCATTTCATTATAAGTAACTGGATGTTTTTAGCAAAAGAGGAAAGTTTGTGCATCTACTTGGAGTGTCTTTGCAAACTGATTTTAACTTGGATATTTTGGAACTGTGAACTTGTGGATTATTTTACTTAACATTTGATTCAGCAAACTACAAATTGACAAAGAATTAAGATTGTGAACCTATTATTGTTTGCGATTCACAAATCAAACCTGTTTACTTCAAAAGCTTTACAGCCTTGGATTGGAACATTTACCATGAATCACACAATGAAGATGTTAGCACCTCTTCTGATTTTTGTCCTGGTGTCCTTCTTTGGAACTACATCTGCCAAACTGACCTGGCGGATGAAACCTGAAGAAATTATCGCTTTAAGAGGAAACCTTGTGATGCTGAACTGTTTTGTGGATGGACGCAACATCAGAAATCCCGGAGAGCACAAGTTCTGGTGGTACAGGGTCGACAGGAACATAGTCCTCAGCAAGAATCTTCAGATCACTGCTACGGACCCTGACAGTGACCGTTACAGTGTTCTCTTGGACAAATACAGAGGAGTGTACTCGTTG
The DNA here is from genome assembly GCA_036244855.1 of Temnopleurus reevesii. Lineage (NCBI taxonomy): Eukaryota > Metazoa > Echinodermata > Echinoidea > Temnopleuroida > Temnopleuridae > Temnopleurus > Temnopleurus reevesii. Next base: position 99,892 of record BQKZ01000733.1, read on the forward strand.
GTGATCAGGAACGTTTCCGAAGCCGATGGAGGGTTGTATCAGTGTCTCCTAAAGCAGTCCAGGACTGGGCCGCAGGAGGCCTCCGATAATGCCAGTTTGACTGTGCTGACTCCACCGACTCATGGATACAGCCCCTGCACCATGTTCCCAGAGTCTAACATTATTCTTTCTCCGAAGGGCGACCGAGCTCTAAAGTGTCCGAAATCGACGGAATCTTTCTGGAGAAGCGTCAGTTCAAACATTGCCACAAATGAAACTGTGTACCACAGCTGGACTTCTACCAAGCAAGTCCTGCATGCATTCTTTCTGCAAAACAAGACAACGCTTTTGTCTGAATCATCGAGCGCAGAGAATGAGGAGACAGTTTATTGTGCCGTGAATAGCTCAATGCTTCAGGAGTATCCTAACAGATGCTTGCTGATTCCTCGAGGCACATCAACAAAAGCCGTCATAACACCACCGATCACGGATGTCACGAACGGAGCGGTCGTTAATTTCACCTGCAGTCATGTAGATGTAGCTGTTGCCATTGATTACACCTGGGATATCCCTTCAGAACTTCAGGTCGGTGGCATACAATTTGTAGACAATGGACAGACTATCATCCTGAAGGGCATCAGAGGCAACTGGGGTGAAATGCTAAATATTGTGTGTCAGGTTACGACTGAATGGGGTGTGAAGGCCAACGCGACGGCCACCATAGCATTCCTCCACAAGCTGATCACAACACCTGCTGTTGTCAATGCTATCGAGAAACAGGAGAAGCCACAAGTGATAAAACCACGACCGATCATACCAAATGAGTCACAAAAGCCATCAAAATCTGGTACCGGCAACCCAGCTCTGAAGAATATTAGTATTCTAATCGGTCCTGCACTTGGTGTGATTATTCTCTTCCTCCTCGCTGTCATATTTGCACTCTGTGTAACCAAACGTAAGACCTCTTCCGCCAAGCACAAGCTCAGGCTGTCCCATCAGCTATCTTCATCCACTGATCCTACAAAGACGGTTACCCTGAGAACAGTCAACAAGCCTTCAAACAGGAACAGCAGATCATCAAGGCGCTTCTCCGATTCCTTCACCTACCGCTTCAGCAGGGACTGCGAGTACGAGAACATTGAGGCGTACATGGCAAAGAAGGGCCAGTTCCTTGGTGGGACGACATCCTTCCAAGACGAGAACAACCAACCCATGGAAGCAAACGTCAGGGTCAAGATCGAGATGCCAAACAGTCTCAGCACGAGCATGCCAGCCCTAAATCATTGCAAGATCTCGTCAAACGTCAATGGATACATCCCAAATGATGAGAGCTACCAACAGCACTAAAGCAACCATCATCCGCAACAGGTCCACCATCAACAGTACAAACCGCTGGCCAATGGCAACGCCTATGCTACCAGGGAGCAAATTGGATTCCCACCCTTGACCAGCCAGGACTATAGGGATACTGAGCACTACCACGTGCCGACAGCGACATCGACGATGCCGCATGCCGTCATCGATCGGTCGAAAAAGGCCATGAAGCCGCCAAATCCACCTCCCAGGAAGCCGTCCTACTGACAGGAGAACTTCTGGTAAAGAGCAAGCGATTGTTTGGCTTCGCTTTTTACCAGTGTGATTTTATAAGAGACAAGATGTAATTATTTTGATTTACTGCACTTTCTGTCAAAGTACTCTACATGGACTTTCCACTTTGATTTCATTTCATGCCAACTGGAAAAGGATTGTTTGTTTGCAAAGATGGAGGCATAAGGTATGCAATGCTGGCATTTTCCTATCATAATTGACATCATTATTATGTTATTATTGATTCTTCATCATCTGTGCTTCAGTTTTCATTCCTTAGACTTGCTAAAAATTTGTTTGGTCAGTAGCATTTTTTATTTTCTAGGTGAAACATTTAAAGGGGGACCCACCCCTAGGATTATTGTGCTGGATATACCATTCCGTGTACATTTACTCATTGTGTTTCTAAAAAAAAATTAGTCCCTTCGATTTTTGCAATTATAAACTGCAAGCCCCAGACCATATCACAAGGAATAATTTTCCTGGTATTGCATCGCAATTTGCTATGCCTTTTTGCATGATTGGTACACAAAATATATTTTGTTTGGCAACTTTCTCCCATAGGATTGAGCAGTAAGGTATTGAAAATGATCTAAAGCTGCAAATGTGACGAATATTATTCGCTACATCATGTGAAAATTCTGACCTAAGGTGCTAGTCAGAATATTGACTCAATTTTATGTTCACTCATGCAAAACATACTGGATCATGTTGATTTGTAAACCAAGTAGTCGATAGACATTAATTTTATAACTGGAAACTCCCCTATTAAAAAGTTGAGATACAGTGTACTTTTCACTTGGGGGAATAACCTTTTGTTGTGTTTAATTTTTGAGAAACATCATAAACTTCGCAAAGAATTAGGCAGAATATGAATTGTTTCCAAAAAAAAGGAAATAGGGGTATCTTCTTTTTTCAAAAAGTTGGCAAAACTTTGCTTGCACACATACATATGTCAATGTTTTAGATTTATACACACTAAATATAATCGTTCCCAGGAGTGAAAATGCACCTGAAATGGGAGGCTATACATGGTTTCTTTCAAATACTAGCCTAGAATATTACACTCTGTTGCACTTGCTACTGTATTTCACACAAGTTAGGCTCACACTTAAAGCCGAAACATTAAAGGTTTCAGAACCTACAACGAAAATACAGAAGCTTATATGTTCAGCGTGAAGGCAAGTTATTCAACTAGCCTTGTTTTGGTTGAAAAGACAAGGAGGCGCCTTGTTTAAGATGAGAAGGTGAGAAGGCAGCGTGTACAAATTACTTGTCTTTACGCTGCATGTAAAAGCTTCTGTTGCAGTTTCTGAAACCGCAAGTGTGAGTCTTAATACAGTAAAGAACTTTACCTTGCTTGCCCATACTTTTTCAAAAAGATAGTGTTTAAATGGTCAATGGAAAGAATTATATCAAATTCATTAAAACCTGGTGCTTTTGTCACTTTTACTCCCTTCCTGATTGAAAACCTATAAGATGTCTTCAAATTTTGAAAAAAATATGGCTCTTAGCATTGATTGATTTATCTGTTATCATTTTTACATAATTCTACATGCAAGAACTTATTTTCTGAGCAAGAAATTTTGTGATTGAAGATGCGTAAATGATTTAAATCTGACTACTCTGTTGGATGTGATTTTGATTAGTTATATTTCTTTTCTGTTTATACAAGGATGTGCAGAAGAAATAGATACCTGTACAGGCAATTTCTTTTAGGTACCTTTCGCCAAATAAAAATAATTAAATTCATATTACACAGCATCCCATATACAACGATATTTTTGAAAAGAATATGAATAGAAGTTATGAACAAATCATCAAATAAACAACAATGACACAATATGAAATTAAAAGAAATGCATGGTATATCAAGGTACTTGATTTCATAAATGATACTGGAAAAATATGCTACTGTATACATGTAAATATTTTATGAAGTTATATTAAAAGGAAATATGAAAATAAAGATATCTAATGTCACGATGGTTATTCCATGTAGCCATAGTAAGTGTTAAGGGGTTTATTTTTGAGTAAAAAAAAATTTGAGTAAACTTTGTCTGGCAATTTGATGCAGAACATCCTTCACATAGATTTACTTATCTTTGAACAGTATTATATTTTTCAATAATCATAAATTCACTATGTATATTTCTGTTCATTATGATGGGGTGGTGCTCAAAAGTTGTGATTGATTGCAAATCAATTGCAAATCAGGATCAAATTGACATGCATATTTTCATTCACACAGGGTCTGTGCTTCTAACACGAAGCACATGAAACAATGATTATGATTGGTGCATGCTAATTTTTTTGCAACTTGCAATTACTTGCAAATTTCTAGCAACACCCCCTAATAGTCCCTATTTCGTAATGAAGTACAAATGGCGTTGCATGGGACATACGTCACAGCCTCATCCTATCTTCATCCTAAGTTCATACCATAGAATATCATGTGAGTATGAATCATACATAAAAGTCACATTGTCCCCAAACACATGTAGGTATCCCCATTAGGGAAGGGGTTGGGATTCACATCAAATAATCATAGGTACACATAATAGTGAAACTGTTTGAACTTTTATGCATCCTGTTTGCTCTCTCACAATCTCATAATTCAGAGTTCCATATTTTAAAAATAAAAACATTTTTCAGTCTGAAACTTTATGAGGTCAGTGAATATAATATTCATTCTGATGTTATATCACACCCATTGGTTTAATGTTGCCCATTATGAAGAATTTGATATTGAAATGTTGAAAAAATTACACATTATTTTTCTGGATATACTCCATATTATACACCTACCTGGTTACTAATTACACTGCAAATACCATGGTTTTAATTTAACACCATGTTTGTGTAAATTCATCTCAAAACATTAGAAAAAAGTGAGAACACCACTATAATTGCCGAACTAAAAATGTGTCACATAATATGGTGTTAAAAATACTACATATAATTATGTTTTGACTTTTTATGTTACATTACAATAATTGGTGTTACACCACTATAATTAATGAAATAAGAATGTATAACATACTGTGGTGTTAAAAATAACACACATAATACATGTAATTCATCCCTGGTATTGTTAAATTTTGCTCAAAAATGTTACACAATATACAGAGTGGAGGTGTTAAATTAACACTATGGTTTTGCAGTGTATCACAGAGCATTATATGAGTATGAGTCACAGAAATCACATTGACTACATGCAGGTCTCTCCATTAGAGGAAGGAATTGGGTCCACATCAAATAATCTCAAAGGAATGCAAAGGTAGTGATGCACTCAACACCACAAAGTATATAATATTCATATTGAGTAACACCAGAAAGTGTTAGTACAACATACCCAATTGCTGAGTAAGCTTATTCTAATTGTATTATCTTTAATATATATTTGTTGTTAAAAATAATACATTCTAAAACATTTTTGTCATTCAAGTAGACTCATATGTGGTGTTTGTGCAAAACCTTTTCTGATGTTGCATAGTTTGGATATCCACAGGTGTTAAATCAGCACGTCTCAGATTTTACAGTGTATCACTAAAGATCTTGTGACTATGAATCACACAAATTACATTGAGTTCTTGTCCATGTAGGTCTCTCCATTAGGGGAAGGAATTGGGTTTCACATCAATGGGACTATTAATCAGAGCAAGTGGTGTGATTCCTTGCACTTCTTTGCATCCAACTGACTTTTGGATAACCTTTGAATGTTTGTGAAGTCCTATCACGTTTTCAGGTCCCCTGAAGCGCAATATGGATGATTAATAATCATTATGATGCTTTTATAATAACCAAAAGAGTTGCTCATATTGAGAGATTTCAAGACTGAAAATGTTTGGGGGAAAATGATGAAAAACCAACAGTGTGAAAAAATACCAAATGCTAAATCAGAATAATAACATTTTGTAGTTGAATTACAATCAATCTCATTCATTTTCTGGTGTTACACAATATAAAATTAAAAAATTCAAATAATGTAATTTTTGTATATTTTGTTGCATAATATGGTGTTGCACAATAGAATTAAACTAAAATAACATTTGGTTAAATTTTTACTAGATATTTTGGTGTGAAAGAAAATGCATGCTATCCCGTTTCCATACTTTAACCGGTTTAACATTTTCCTATTGTTGCACGTAATATCTATAAAAGACATCAATGAACTTCATGTGATGATGAATCATACAAATTACATTTACTTCATGTAGGTCTCTCCATTAGGGAAAGGGATTAGGTTTCACATCAAATAATCTTATGGGACTATTAATCAGAGCAAGTGGTGTGATTCCTTGCACTTCTTTGCATCCAACTGACTTTTGGATAACCTTTGAATGTTTGTGAAGTCCTATCACATTTTCAGGTCCCCTGAAGCGCAATATGGATGATTAATAATCATTATGATGCTTTTATAATAACCAAAAGAGTTGCTCATATTGAGAGATTTCAAGACTGAAAATGTTTGGGGGAAAATGATGAAAAACCAACAGTGTTAAAAAATACCAAATGCTAAATCAGAATAATAACATTTTGTAGTTGAATTACAATCAATCTCATTCATTTTCTGGTGTTACACAATATAAAATTAAAAAATTCAAATAATGTAATTTTTGTATATTTTGTTGCATAATATGGTGTTGCACAATAGAATTAAACTAAAATAACATTTGGTTAAATTTTTACTAGATATTTTGGTGTGAAAGAAAATGCATGCTATCCCGTTTCCATACTTTAACCGGTTTAACATTTTCCTATTGTTGCACGTAATATCTATAAAAGACATNTGTTGCACTTAATATCTATAAAAGACATCAAAGAACTTCATGTGATGATGAATCATACAAATTACATTTACTTCATGTAGGTCTCTCCATTAGGGGAAGGAATTGGGTTTCACATCAAATAATCTTATGGGACTATTAATCAGAGCAAGTGGTGTGTTTCCTTGCACTTCTTTGCATCCTATTGACTTTTTGATAACCTTCAAATGTTTGTGAGATCAAATCATTGATTCATGTGTTATCTAGTATTTCAAATCTGCGAGATTGACATTTTGACAATACACAAAATGTTGTATCAGGCATATAGCATATAATATGTTCTTACACCTCAAAAACCTTGATGGTGTTTAATCAATTTGACATTAACATTGTTCAACATCAAGAAATTGTTAGAAAAATACCATTTTAAATTTAATCAAACTAAATTCAGTGGCATTATCTTCTTATGAGCTGCATACCATCGATAATGAAGGTGTTTAATGAACACCAAAGTTTTTAGTAAATTGTATCACAGAAGATCTTGTGAGGATGAATCACACAAATTACATTGACTTCATGTACATGTACACGTAGGTCCCTCCATTAGGGGAAGGAATTGGGTTTCACATCAAATAATCTTATGGGACTATTAATCAGAGCAAGTGGTGTGACTCTTCGCACTTTTCTGCATCCTATTGACTTTTTGATAACCTTTGAATGTTTGTGAAGTCCTATCACATTTTCAGGTCCCCTGAAACGCAATATGGATGATTAATAATCATTGTGGTGCTATTATTATAACCATTGGGCAAGAGCTGCTCATAGTGAGAGATTTCAAACTTATTTTTTTAAAGATGAAATGTTGTACAAGGCATACTGTAAAGAATTGTTGTATGCAAATGTTCTTACAATGCAAAAACCATGGTGTTAATCTAATACCAATTTGAAAAGTTCAATATGAGGAATGGGTTAGAAAATAACTGTGTTTAATCAAACTGATTCCAATGATGTTATTATAAACATATATTTTAATATTCAAATTACATTTTGGCGTTAGATGACATTCAATCTTGTACTTTTTCTGATGATGCACGATATAGAAGTAAACTAATTCGAAGGGTGTAATTTTTACGACATTTTGGTTTCAAAGAAAACACATTTTATCAGATTTCTGTGTTCAATATACTGTAGGTTGGTTAGCACTTTTCGATATCGATTCACAATATAGACACCAAAGATGTCAAATTTACACAATGATTTTTGCAGTAGCCCATATCACAAAACTTCATGTAAGTATTCATGAGTTATTAGAATAAAATTGCCTTCATGCAAGTGTCTCCATTAGGGAAGGGTTTAGATTTCTCACAATCTCATACTATATGAGGGTGATGCTGCAAAGTTGCGATTGATCACGAAGCAACTTCAAATCAGTTACAGATTGGAACACGCATTTTCATTCGCTCACCATCTGCACTTTTGACAAGACAAATCACATGTATGGTTTTGATTGACACTTGCCGATCAACTGTAACTTACTTGTAATTGATCGTGATTTTGTAGCAACACATCCTAAGAAAATATGCAGATAATATGTGGAAAATTGAGCAAAAAAATGTATTTCTAATTTCACATTCTCTCATTGGATACACTGTATCATTTGATGGCATCAAAGTAGACAGAACTAAACACTCTTAAATTCATCGCACAAAATTTTCATAACATCAGCCTTTAATCAGATTCAATCTACATTTTTTGGGAATACCAAAATGGAATCGATTCTATAGATGGTTTTAACACAAAATTGTGAAAACTCCACTGGAATGGTATTTTCGTACTGCCCTTTCCCTGTTTTGAGCAACTCCATTTTGCATTGTACAATCTAGGCATTCAAAAAACACTTTGGCATAGCTGCCAACATGAGTCGATGTAAATTAGTAATAGTCCTGCTACAAATTAGTTATCTTCACATATTTTACATTGAAACATATGGAGTTAATTTTGGCAAAATCAGTAATCTTCATCTGATGCCCAAATTAGTCATGATTGCTAAAAATGAGTAATGGTTGGCAGCTATGCTTTGGGTTTAGAGACTGAGTGCATCATGCATGATCTACACCTGCTCAAAGAGGATAGCGTTTTGGGGAGTGACAAATCCTCACGGTGCTGGTGGTTTCCACCACACGCTCGTCATCACACGATTAGGGATTTAAAGGAAGTGTCATACGGAATGATGCAAGGTTACTCATCCAAATCGAAGTTGGGTGCCTTGTTTTCACCTTCGGGTGTTTACATGTACATACTTCAAAACATAAAAACTGCCTGGGGTTGTTGGTTAATTGGTCATTGGATTTGGGGAATCTTCATACATACAGTGTAGGATGATTTTCGTCAATTGATGATGGGCTGAAATTTTTTTAATAGTTCTTATGATTTTACTTAGGTATGAATTTTTCAATTCTGCAATATGGTTCAAATCACTGGCGTAGCAAATACTATTCAAGTGGGGGATGTATCATGCTCAATGAATTATAAATCATTTGAATCAAATGTGTTGCTCCATGAAAGCTACAGTACGTGTCTGTAACTGTTTGGGGAAAAAGATCTCAAATACAAGCTCAAAATATTTCTCAGTCATTTTTAGAATAAGCATACAAACTTGCGATTGCAGCAAGAACATGAAAAAAAAATCACTGACATCGAGCACATACCATTGAAAGTATGCTATTCTTCATTGCTCTTCAAATACAAATGTATGATAGTTTCATGCAATGGTCCCAAGTTTTTATCCTGGTTTTAAAACTTAAACTACCCAAACTTGAATGAAACTCCAGAACCTGGATAGGACTTATCTCCCAAGGGTCAAGGAACAAATTTAATATCCTCTAAAATCGCATACCAGAAGGGTGTCGATCTAGAGGATATTAGATATAATTTATATTACATATTTTATGATTCTTAAGGGACAATCCTTCGTTCACGAATTGATCTTTATCAAGGGACAAAATAAATCAGTCATTATAAATTCGCATTAGATTCACAAGACATGATCGGCCAATTTTCTTTAACAACTTTAACAATAACAAAAGTTGTTCTACAACCTGCAAGCTTGCCCAACAAAGTAACAGTTAAGACCGGAAGATAAAGCTACCGTTTATATGTTTTCCCATAGGGATACTACATGAAAACAGGTAAATGGTTAATTTATCTTCTGGGCTTTAGTACCACTGTTGCATCTCCTTGAAGGAACATGCCAAAATCTGAATCACATCAGGCCCGTCTGCACTATAGCAAGTTTTTGAATGAGCTCACTATATATAATTCTGATCCGGGTAAACTAGCCCGATCAGAACTAGCTCGAGCTAATTTGCAATGCAAATGCAAATAGTGAGCTAATTCACTAAAATATCTCGAGCTTAACAAGCCCAAGATATCTTGGGCTATTTTGAAAAATAGTGAGCTAATTATAAAATTAGCTCACTGCTTTGCTCGCATTTTGCAGAGTCAAGACCGGGCTCGGATTTATTTGCCTTAAGGCTGTTCGCCGCATCAAGGACACACCAGCCCATCGCGTTGGTTTTCCCATGGTCATTCTTCTTCTAATTGCCTGATAGTGCTATGATGACGATGGGGTTTATGAATCTCGAGCTAAATCATGGAGGACAGTTTTCATCTCGAGATTGATTTTTCTGAAGTGGAATAGTGCAAATAGGACTACTGACTCTCGAGCTAAATCTAGGAGAGGGCTCGTTGGCCTTAATAAATCTTGAGATCAAAGAAACTCGGGCTAGTGCAGCGCTGGCTTAAAAAAACCTAGCCTATTGGCCAATCTCCAGAAGGGCGTTAACAAGTCCGAGGGATATATAATTGCCTTTACGATCCTTGTGAGACGCTGCCTTCCTTATTCAAGGACAAACTAGACAATTTACTGACCCCACACAGGTGTGAACGTTAATTG